>VZSV01000068.1:770896-814441 GCA_013398735.1 Nothocercus julius | reverse complement strand
GCACGTGACGGCGCCCGGCGCGCCCATAGGCTGGGGCTGCCGGGCAACGTGAGCCCGCCCCCTCCCTGCACCTGAGACGGAGCTTTACGCCAACTGCGTAAGAGGGGGGGATGCTGGGACGCTGCGCCAATTGCGGAGTCGGTTGTTTCCTCCCTGCTCGCGGCTAAGGCTGCCTTACGGAATCAGCGTAAGGCCGCCCGGCTCTGCCCGTCGCGTTTCCTACCTGGGGCTGGGCCGTCACCGCGCCTGGCGTAAACTGCGCGATCCCCTCGTGGGTGAGCGTTTCCTGCGGCGCAGGGAGCGCCGGCCTCTGCGCGGGTAGGAGGCCGAGCCCGCACCTACGGACGTCACTTACGTAAACCCCTCCTTGAGGTTAGTCTTCCTTACGGATTCTCCGTAGCGCCGTCAGCGCGGGCGCCGCACCTGAGAGCGCGTCCCCCGCGCAAGCGCCGTAGGCGCAGGGCGCGCGGGCGGCAGGTGCGTGAGGCGGGGGGACGGCGACGGGTCTCACAGCCAAAGCGTAAAAGCGCTGCTCGCTCGGAAGCGGCGCTTCCGCGTGGAGAGGCAGCTTCTTCCGCAGGGATTTCTCGGCGCTTGCTTGAAACGAGGTGAATTCAAGGCTTGCCCTGCGGGGCCGCTAGATGGTTTGGGCTTTGCCAGCAGCGCGGGGTGCAGTCCGCGGGGTGCAGTCGGCTCCATTTTTATACCCCCCTTCCCTTGCATAAATCGAGGCAAAAATCGACTAGAGCCTCGTGTTGGCTCGGGTTGGAGTTAGCTTTCTGCTGCCCTGTGGTAACTGTCCCTTATCTCAGGCATCCCTGGGCTGTGCTGGGGCCCTGTCTGCCACGGGCCCTGCTGTTAGGCTGAAGAGAGAGCTCAGAGTAGTGTACTCAAGGCTCTGCAGAAGTGCTAACGTGCCAAAACCTTTAAGTATGAGGTGGGGAGGGTTGAGTCTGGGCTTCGGTTGCTTTCCTTTATATGTAGTTTGTATACCTATCCTATAAGAACCTTTATGATTTTGCCTCAACATCCAGTGCCCACCATTCTCCAATCTGAGTGACTAATTTGAGAGTATTTGACCCCTAATTCGTGGAGGAAAAAAAGATTATTCTGCCCCTTCTTAAGACTTTGGATGTGTGGATCAATGTAAGTGATGAAGGCTTCCAGAGCTGTTTGCCCAAGTGATTCAAAATTTCTGTCCAATTTTTAGTTTAAGGGCCTTTTCAAACTCAGCTTTCAGTGTATCAGCCCATGGCAATCTCTTATATAATGTATCTTTTCATACTTTCAAAAACAATTTTCTATAAAGACCAAAGACAATTGACTGGGTTGCTCCGTGCCAAGGTAATCAGCGTGCATTATGTTGTGTTCAAGGAGGCTGTGAGGGAGCTCTGCCAAAAGGCACTAGGATTCAGAGCTGAGCGCTGAAGTGTGGCAGTAACTTTCCTCCAAAAGAGCAATTTGCAGCATTTAGAGTGGAACCAAAAGCACATGTGTGGGACTGACTGTGTAACAAGAGGTCCAGTGAGAGGTTTTCTTTTTTTTTCCCCCCTCACGGTCAAATGTAGAATTAAGATTTTTCTAAAACAATCATGAGCTTACCTGAATCACCTGTGTTCCCTTAAAATCATAGGCCTTTTCTAGAGAAGGGATGAGAAAATGCTTGCAGGAAAAGCAAGGACTGGTATAAACCCTTGTGAACAAGGATATTTTAGGGGAGGATTGATTGTCTCAAATAAAGATATAATAGAAAAGTAGGCCAGAGGAAAGCTGCTGGAAGAGCTGGTGGAATGGGAAGGGATGACTGCAGGGGGGCTGGAAATGCAGCAAGGAGAAAAAAAATCTGCAGGAGACAATATCTCAGATAGTGAATCTTTTACAGAGGCAGAAGAAAGATATTCTCAGCGGAGGTCTGGGCTGTATGTTTTATGAAATCTTGCATTTTTTGGTTGAGTTTTCCCTGGGGCTAGTAATTTGCCAAGGGCAAAAACAGAGGAAAGGGGATTGATGGATTAATTTAGAATACAGGGAATTGGAAGAGTTCTGGTATTACAACAATACAAGGATATAAATTTAACAAGAACATCGGAGGTTTGAGGAAAAATTGATGCCTATCTCTAGGCTTTAGGGAACAAAAAGGAGAAAAATTGAATTTATAGTTGTCAATTTTTTCAGTAAGTGGTGGGGACCTGAATTGTGAAATTGGAATTAGAATTACTTTGATACAAGCTAAAAGTAATTAGTTATTTTGGTTATTATGTGTTTTTTTTTTTTTTTTTTTTTTATATCTCTTTGGTAAATTTATGTCATAGAAAGTTTCTTCTATTCTTGGCAAAAAAAGATAATGTATAGTTTTTAGTTTATAGGGATAAGTATCTGTTTACCTATGTATGTATTTTAAATTGACAAATTGTAAAAACAAAAAACCTGTGATAGGAATAATGTCTATTCTATTGCAATTCTTTTATGACCTTGTCCTGTGTTCTTGAATCCTCTCAGTATGCCCGAGACAACTGAGGAAAGCACTGGGGAAAAGAGCCTTCAAAGATACGGCAGCCAAGGCGTGTGCTGCACCTTACCTGAGGTAAGGCGCTCCACGTAGCACAGCTGGGATCAGAGGTGCAAGGCCTGCACTGCATGCACTGAATTCTCTTCTAAGCAGAAACGTTGTCATAAGCACAAACAAGTATAAGTGTTGTGAGTAGCTTTGAAGATGTAAGGTGTATGTTTTTTGCGTCTGCTGTGGGTTTCTTCTAGAAGGACATTGATGATTTAAATATACCCTGGTAAAGTATATATCCATTCTGGGAAAAGGGAATGTGAAAAGTCACTGTGAACTTCTGAATACTTTTTAGTCGCTTGTTCTGCCTCTTTGTCTCCTGACTGGTCAGATTCTCAGGGTTATACTAGTCTATTTTTAACTACTGTGTAGGGTTTTATGCTGTAGCAAGTACATAACAGGAATCTTACCAGTCATATAAGCAGAGTATACAAATGTAAGACATTAATACTGAGAAAACTTGTTAAGTGACTGAAGTCTCCTGAGAGTATTTCCCTGACTTACACTGGGACAACAAGGGTAGAATTCTTAAAATAAATAAATAAATCACTGCTTGCAGTGATTTTGTTACTTAGAGGTCTCTTGCATGGTTATGCCATATCCTGTACATCTGATAAAAACATTTTGCTGCCAGTATTAAATGAAAAATAGAAACTATGCTGTAGCTGGTGTATATGGCCAACATGTGAAAGCAATTTGTGTGTGTACTGAGGAGGAGGGGAAAAACCCTCAAAAAAATAGGAACACTTTACAAAAAGTTATTGATAGTCACTGTTTTTTTTTGCTTGGGAGCAATGAAGCAGGCACTGAAGTCTGCAGTGAGGTAGCCCCACGGGACAGCATGCTTGAATGATACAGCAGCAGCTACAAATACTACAGTGGGGACTAAATGGTTATTAGCTATAATAAAGGGAAAATCCTAAGTGAGCAAGGATAAAATGTAACCTATCAAATTTCAAGTGTTTGGTATTGTTTACAGACAAATGGGAATGTTCTCATGGTGCTTGAGGGAAGAGGTATTTTCCTCTTGTTAAAACTCAAAAAAAGAAATCTCTGTTTGAGAAGCATCCATTGTCCAGTGACCCAGTTCTTTACAGGTTTCAAATTCTGCCTTTAGACATATGTACTGAAGTTAATGGGATTTGTGCAAAGGTAGCTGAGGACAGAGTTTGAATAAGAGCACTAAAAAGAAAAAAATAAAACTGTATGAGACCTGTGTTTTACAGGTCTTTCCAAAAGAGCTATATTCAAATGTGAAATTAGTCTCATAAGCCTCATGAGAACTAGAAAATAACATGAATTCAGAGAATTTTAAAAGTAGACTTTGCAAAACAAACAGATATTTTCTGCACCTTTCTAACCAAGGCCCTATAAAAATATTTATTATGTGCTTTAATTTCAGTGAGACTGATCACATTTAATGTGATTGCATGCTTTGAAGTTTGGCAAATTCTTGACTACTTTCTGCAGTGGAGTCTTGGATTTGGAGGGGTGATAAGCTAAGATGATGTTTTGCAAATGCGAAGTGATTTGAAGAAAATCTTGAAGTATGAGAATGCAACTCATCTGTAATGGCAAGGGTGAAGTTGGAAACAGGTCCATGCCAAAAAAAAAAAAAAAAAAAAAAAGCCAGAGCCCCTCTTTTCTTTCTACCTCTGTTTGCTTGATTGGTTATTTTTAACTTTTGAGAAAAATCCCTAGTAAAAAGTAGGGAAGTAGAATGCCAAAGGATAAAGGAAAAAAGTGGAAAGTTGTGAGGTCATCTGGCTTCTGTAGAAAAAAGCAGAGAGCGCAGAAGGTGAAAGTTAAGGGTTATAAGCAACATAAAAATAGATGGAGAGGAGATTAAAGCTGCATTCAGAAAGGGTAAACATGTACAAAAAATGCTTTAACTTTGCAGGGTGACTGTGCAAGTATTAAAACCTAGAGGCACTAAAAATATATCTGTAAAACTGGATTTAAATCAAAGGCCAGATATCTCAGTAGTCAGTTGCAGAGAGTGGACTGGGGGGCAGGGGGAGGGAAGTCAGCAGTGAAAACTTGCCAAGTTTAGATTGAATTTTTCTTCAGGATGTGGAGAGGCACCTCAGGGTGACAAATGAGAAACATAGAGATTGTATCAGTCCGAGAACAGTCCTTAAAAGGGTGAGCATGGCTCGTGATAGGTGTAACTATGTATGGCCCTGTATGGCTACTTGTTTTCTGAAGGCATGTTCAAGCAGCTACTCTCACACTCTGTTCATGCTGGGATTTAGGTATGGGTTCTCACCATGTTGTAGGGATGTGGGTATCGCTGGATTTTATTTCAATGTGGGCTCTGAGGTGTCTGTTTTCTAGTGAGGATACTGTACAAGTTGATTAGGTGGGCTTGTGTTTTGGTAATTCTCAAATGCCATCTCAGTTTTTTGAGCATCCCACTTTCTTCCTAAGCATCAGAATCTACCTTCTGGTTTATATATACCTAATCATAGTTTGTAGAGCTTCGAAACATTCTGCCTTCATTTTTGTTTGGCCCACAACTACTAGCTGCTTAATCTGTGGCATGATGTAACAAAGAGCTTTATTTGTGCTTTTAAGTGTGCTTGTTTGTTTGTTTTTTTTTTTTTAAAAAAAAAAAAAAAAAAAAGCAACTTAGTTGGAAAGGAGTGGATATGAAGCAGGTGATTGTGTAAAGATAAAGGGTACTTAATCTAGAGCCTGTGCTGCAAAACAAAAGATGGCGAGCATGAGTTTGGCAGTTCTCTGTGTGCCCTGTTCAGTGCTAGCATCTGAGAGGGTGCTTGGTCATATCTTGTCTAATGTGAATGAATGTTGTTTGTCTTTAAACTGGAAGCAAAGGAGATAAAATGGTATGGGCACTTAAAGGAGGAAGAATCACACCATGAAATGCACTGCAGTGTTCGCCAGGCCCCAGAGCAGGATCTGTAGGGTAGCGTTCCAGAGATCTGTCTAGCGATAGGATGAGGATCAACCTGAAAAGCTCGCAAAACTGGAACCAGGTAAGTGGGAGAAACTTTCAGATTGTGACTGATGCAGTTACTAGAGATTCTGCAGACACTGAGGGGGATTTAGCTTCAGCTGAGAACAGAAGTTACATCATGTGTAATTGAACCCAAGTTGGGCTGCAATTTTAGAAATGCAGTTTACAGTCATTTAGAGTTATTTACAGTTTTATATCAGTTATTAAAAAACAAGAGGCCTGGATTTAAAAAAAAGCGCACATTTCAGTATGTGCTCTTCTATGTGTTAATCTTTGTAAAGCTGGTAAAATGCTTTAGAGTTATGGAGTGATGTGTATTAAAACATTCTCAGACACCCTATCTTCTAAATTCCAGTATTAAGAGGGGGAAAAAAACACTTCTTGGGCTGAGATTTTGTTGAGATTTATTCCAGTGATATACCGTCATTGGTAGTGTGACTACCAATGATGTAGGTAGTGTGGTTAGCACTTATGTGTTTCTGAGATTGGAGACATAATGAACCTAATGAGAAATCGTTTGTTTATTCCATCATATGAATAGGATCTGATGTATGTATGTATATATATGATGAAGACTTTTTTTGTGTGTATCTGTGACAAGTCACCAAATATTTCTGGGAATATTTATGTCCTTACTAGAAGAATTATTGTACAGTTGTAGGGGTGGTTGTTTAGGCAAATGCATGACTGGGCCAGAGAACGGAAGACTGAAGTTTAATGTAGGTCTTTAGGTTGATGTATTAGTTTTTTCTCCATTATCTTCAAAGTGTAGGATCAAAAACCTGCCATAATTCTAAAGCAGAAACAGTTTGGGTGGCCTTTTTATCACTAATAGACAGAATAACTAGACAGGACTGTGCCTATACTGGAAAGAGGTCCTGTTGTAGAAAAGGTTTTCTAGGTCAAGACTAAAAGCAAAATTTCTCTCATCGCATGAGCCTTTGTACTGCAACCTTATTTTTCTAAATGCTTTTGGCTCATTTTTAATGTTTATGCTGCTATCAAAAATAAACCCAGTTTCTATCTCTGCGGGTGTTGTATTTAACATCAACAGTGAATGGTCTTTTTTTTTCCTAAATGTTAATTTTCTTTCTGTTTTCAATCTGTTTCTGGTACAAAAAGTTTTTGTTTTTAGTAGTGGGGTTTTTCTATTCTTTTGTTTTTAGCTGCATGTTATTTCCTTTCACATATCCTTTTTTGTTTATAGCAGTCTGTGCCTTTTTTGATCAAAGGAGTAGCTGAGTGTCAATGACCCTGAAGTCTAGAACTTGAGTCAGTTTGTGTGGGGGCAGTTGAAAATACAATCAGAATTTAAAAAAAAAAAAAAAAAAAGTGTGTGTGTTGGGGGTGGAAGACACTTTTGCTAAGATTCACTTCCATTAATAGAAAGTGGAGAACTGTTAGGAATAACTAATAATAACTAGGCTAATAATAAAAAAGTTTAAAACATGGTCAGAGAGCTGCTCTAAAAATATAGCTATAATGAGAATTTTCTGACTTTTTCTTGGATAATGTCAGAAAACCACTTTTAATAAAACTGTGACGAAGTACTGCAAGCAAAATTGTGTGGCATGTGGAAAATGTACACAAGCTGCACATTGGGAAGAAATCCTAATGAAGTTGGTGCAAGTGTTTCCCAAACATGTTGGCCACCCAAGTCCAGTAGCTCAACACATGAGGGCAGAGCAGGGTTTGTTCTGATGATTATTTATGTTCAGGTAGATGAAGATCTAGAGTAAACTAATGTGGTCCAGTGTGCTTAAACCCTAGATCTGTCAAGTGCATTTTGTCAGGTCCCTCTTTATCCAGCATCATAGGAGAAGACAAAATTTTAAATGTGGAAGGCAAAGGATAAAGACTTTCCTGTTTCCTTGTAGCCCTGCTGCATTTTGCATCTTGCAGTTAGTAACCAACCTGCGTATCTGTGCTCTCCCAGGATAACAATCTTCCCAGCTTATGCTGCTTGTACTTGTACCCTGAAGCACAGCTACTCTTCCCAGGGGATGGGCAGAATGCAGTCAACGCTGCTTCTCTATTCTGCGCTCGCTAATTGATCTCTGGCTTGGTGACTTCCAGCAAGGTCACAGAATTGGCAGCTGCAAAAACAGTGTCCTCTGGAAAGTTTAAAGGGAAAGAGCAGAAATATTTAACATTGGTTGTGGGTTTTCTGTTTTTAATGAATATTTATAGAATCTTCCATTTTGCATCTGCAATAGAATAAACTTGGAAATAGCCAGTACTAGAAGTTTGTCCATCTTAACCTGTGCTTTTCAGTTTGTTAGTAATGCCTTATTTTGAAGACTGCTTTCTTTGTGTGATGCTACTTCTGTCTCCAATCTAGCAAGGCATCAGCATTTCTAATTATAGTTCAGATCCTGTAAAGGTAGAATGATTTCTAAGCAAATGTAATTTGATCTTTTCAAAGTTCTTTCTTTGCAGATGACTTGTCACCATGCTGGCCTTGAAAGGCACCCGGGTGTGTTTTTGTGGTTGGGTGTGAAAACATATATTCTGCCTTCCCGGAGCTGACTTGCTAATTATTTCAGGTCCTTTATTATTTGTAAAGTTGGTGGATTTTTTTTATATATATAAACTGTCAGTCTCCAAAAGCCGTAGTCTGTATTGCTCATTAAACACTCTGCAAGTGGTGCTTGCTCCATTTGTCATTGTTACAGTAATGCCCTTTTTATAATGCTCTGAATGCTGGTGGCTGTGCTCAGCAGGTAGCAGTACAATGAGCAGAGCTTGTGGTCCAGAGCCACATGCTGTCTGTTATGCTATTCTGGTTGAGCCATTCTAAGGATATTTTCCTGCTATTTTTTAAAAAAAAGCTGTGTAGCATGCTGCATATGTCCAGTCTAGCAAAAAAATGGAAGAACTGCAAATAAAGAACAAGGTGCAATAGGAAAGCATGCTAGTTGTTTAAGTACTTGAGTAGCTGAAGATTGTGTAAGGCTGGAATAAGAGTTTTGCCTGTTATGCAAAGGAAATGCCAAGGATAGAATTAAGTTGTGCTGCATTATAAGGGGTTTCATGAACAATATAGCAGAGACTCTGGTAATAGGCTCTGGCTGACTTAGTGAATCTATTGTGATCTAAAAATAGAGGGGTCTTCTGAGAAATCTTGTGAACATACTGATTTGTGATAGGAGGAAGCTGGTACAATGGATAATCTTTGACAGATGGCCAAACGAACAAGTGCCTCCGAAGTGCGTAAAGTCTGATAGGCAAAATTCTGATCACTATCACGTCATATCATATCGGGAAACTGAAGTCCCTGGGCTGAAATGTGGTCCCCATATCACTGTTTTTCACTTTGCTGCAGCATTTATTTGCAGTCATGGCATACTAGTGGCAACGGCAGGATGCCTCTTCACAAACTGTGTTCACAGTAGCTATTTTGTCTTAGTAGACAAATACACAGAAAACGTCAAGTGTACAGAGGGAATGAGAAAACAGTAAATAAGAGACGCAAAGATGATCCAGATCAATATCTGGTTCTTTAGTTGCTTACAATGTAGAAAGTGGAATAGCATTTACTTGGAGAAGAGGCTTGAGAAGAGTGCCAGTGGACAGAAGACAAAGTTGTACGTTAAGAAAAAAATCATGACATTGTTTTCTGTATTGTGCTGTCACTGAAAAGTGCTTTAAACATGGAGAAACAGCTTACGTTAGCATGTAATTTAATCGTTATAGACCAAGAGAGTAGACAAATAAAATGAAATGTTATTTGAAGTTTAGGCGTTTCTGGGCATCAGGACATCATTAATTTCTTACAGTATTTATATACTTCCATAAAATCTTTGAGGATCTGAAAGTTTTTTTTTCCCTGATGCTGATGAAGATTTGCAGCCCATCTGTGAGAGAAGCACATGACCTGAGCTGGGGAAGTCCATTTACTTGCCTCAGTGCATGCTATAAGAGTCTGAAAGCACTCACTACCCTAACTGCTTGTTTGAATTAGCCTCTAGATAAAACTTGCTCAGAACGTTTGCAGGATACAAGCCTCCGGAGTCCAATGAATATATAGAAACTTAGTTTGGGGAAGGTCTTCCTAGTAGATGTCTTGAACACTGATGACTCAAATGCTTAATTGAAGCATAGCAGAATATGTAAAATGAACCATGAAACATACGTCTGTTCTTCAAAAATGACAGTAATTTCTCTCTTGGCCCCTATGTGCATGCTTTCTTGAGCTCTTTTCATATATGTTTGCAGGAACTTGATGCTGGATGTCAACAATAGTAACCAAGCATAGTGTAAGTAATTCAACTGCTGTAAAAATGCAAATAAGAGAAGGTGCTGCAGCACTGATGTCTGGTGTCAGTCCTCTTTCCTTTAAAACTGCCACTGTCTTCCTTCAGTTCTCTTGTGGTCAGCTGCTTGCTTTCCTATTTGTTACCTAGTGATGATATTTTGTGGAACGGCTTCTGCAGTTCTGCTTTTTGTCTCATATTTATTCATATTAAACTGTATTGGCTGGAATAT
Organism: Nothocercus julius; assembly: GCA_013398735.1. Classification (NCBI taxonomy): domain Eukaryota; kingdom Metazoa; phylum Chordata; class Aves; order Tinamiformes; family Tinamidae; genus Nothocercus; species Nothocercus julius. Next base: position 804,413 of record VZSV01000068.1, on the reverse strand, counting down.
GCCTTTTTTCCTTATGATGTAGTTAAACTAATTTCTAAGTAAAGTGTTGCTGCTTTTTCTGTCTCAGTAAAAGCTGGTAACAGAGAACTCTTCAGATTCAAAGCGAAGTCCACACTTAACTCAGGAAACTGTGTGGGTGGCTTTTTGTTTTTAATTAAGGATAGCTATCACAGCTTGTAGGATATCTGAAGGAGTTGAAATTTTCAGCCTGAACCATTTGTTTATAAGTATCTTCTCATAGTTGCAGTTCTGTGTAAATGTATACAATTGATAGTATTCTGAGACACAAGGATGGACAGAATAGGAAGTCACTGAGTTCAGAAAATTCAGTTCAGGAAACTCTTGCTTGTCAGGTAAGAACACAGCTGTAGCAAGCTGTTGTAAAGAGGAAAAAAGCATTAAACAGGTAAAAATGCAGCTCTTGCGGTTAGGTAGAGTTTCAGGATCTAGATGATACAATTCCTTCATCGGTGTAGATTTTCATGTAAACTCATCACTAATTAGGTCCAACTGATCTCCTGGGACTATGAGACAGTATGTCACATGTATTTGGCCTGTTTGATTTATAACACACTGCAGATCTTAGATCTTTCCTGAAAGTGAGATGATGGGTAAGCATGCCAGTACTAGAATTCATATTACTATCCCGTAAATTTTCCTATTACACTACCATATGAGCAGAGATAGCATGAGAAAGAAGTAAGGTTCCTCGGTAAAACATGACTGGAAAAGACATTATTTGCTTTTTTACTCTAGAAATGTTAGGAAATGAGCTGCATAGGCAAAAGTTGCTTCAGCTAGATTTTTCAACTAGAAAATATATATTTTGGAGAGTTTGACTACTGACTGAGATTCCTTTGATGAAGAAGAAGCAGGAAAAGCTAATTTTACTGGATTTTTGGATGCAGGAAGAAGCCAATGTTGCTGTTATACCTAATGAACTTGGATGACATGATGTTAAAAGCTATCAAAATAGTAAAACATTTCCATTGAGGATTTTCATAGCATTTAAAATTTTGTTCTTACCTGGATTCTTCCAAAAGAAGAATTTGCAGGAATTCTGAAAATCCATGACATATGATACCAAATTTATAAATAATCTTTTTCAGACTCCAAATATGCAATCAACTAGTTTACATCTAGACACTTTTGAGAAGAGTTGGGGAGTAAAAGTATGTAAATGTAGAAATCAGCTATGAATGGGACCAGCAGTAATACAGGGATACCAGTCTTTGTAACTCCCCACTCATCTTGAAAGAGAGATGAATGGAGATTTGAGCATAGGTGATTTCTCTTAATGTATGGCTACTTTCCCTCTCCATTCCTGCAACTGTGACTTGAATTTGGAAAATATTTGTGTAATGGATGAAAAAATAATATTCTTAATGTCATAGTTCTGAATTAATGGAAGTTTGGTAGGCTGTGTGTTCAGGCTTGGTGGTAGCTTACTTTTGCTATTGAGAATTTGTAAAGCTCTGTGAATAGTCGGTCTCTCTTTCCCTCTTGCCTATATACAGCTACTGCTTGCTTCAATTTTTAACTCATACTTAGTTCTTCATAAAAGTTAATAAATTTTCAGTAGCAAGTATTCTAGAGACTGAAAGCTACCACTGCAAAAACATCTTGGTGTATTTATGCTCCGCTCTCTGTGATAATGCAGAGTGTCAAAAGAGGTCCAGAATATTTGGATAAATGAATACTTTGTAAATGGAGCACTCCTAGTTGATGAAGTGCAGCTGGTGTGTGTAGAGCCAGCTTGGCTAACCTGGTATATTGGCTAGATGAGGTTCAGTTAATTGAAGTTTTATGGAATGGTTTATACTAAGATGATCTTTAATTATGTCAGTGTTTCTAGCTTAGATTTTTCTTGCACGGGCTAAACAAACACTAATGGCTATTATTAGGGGAAATCTTTATTCAGAGGAGTTGAGATATTTATTTCTGAGGCTTGTGGTTTATAAACTCTGCCTTGAACTTGTACAGTCTGTCCAGAGTTTCCTCTCAGGAAAAAAAACAGCTGATAAAAGTTGCTTGCCCTTAAAGAGCCTTTATCCTATTTCTGCTTTGCAAACTGCAGTCTAATTGGAAGCAGCCTGGCTGGGAGCAGCCCAACAGTTGTGTTCTGCAGTTCCATGTGTAACTTGCTAAAAATGGTGTTATGGCATTGGGACTTGAGCAGAGAGGAATGGAAGTGGTGGCAGCAAATCCATAGGGAGCAGAAAGTGTCCCTGTGCCCAAGCTTAGGTATAAACTCAGCTCATGGGATTTAAATAAAGACTTCTGTTACAGTCTTACAGATGTGAAACTGATCAGTTCCCCTTCCATTTTTATAGGTCAAATGGATAGTTATCGCTGTATGTTTATGATGATCACAGTGTCGTGAAGGTTTTAAAAAGATTGTGAAACTGAAAATGGAGAGACAGAAAGGGGAATGCTCTATAAATTTAGGTAGCTTCCCTTGGCTTGAGCAAAAGTTTTTTTCTTTTGGCAAGACCTTGTGTTTTGCTCTTCTGCTGGAAGATGCTCCTGCAGTCATGGGGTATTGCCCCTCTCGTGAGGTGGCAGGATGTGGCCACAGAAGCAGAGCTATTGCAGCATCTTTCAGGAGCAAAGTATGATGCAGCTTGAGAAATGGAATGATAAACAAAGCCTTGGGAAGTAAAGGAAGCTTCAGTTTGTAGAATATTAATCATGCTGGGAACAAATCACAATAAGTGACTTGCTTATGCTGTTCTTGCAGTTGTTCTCAGTAAGATAGGTAGAAATTGAAGTAACTAGGTACTTAAAAATTAAACCCAGTATCTTTGAAGTGGGGGTGTAGACGCAAGCCTAATTTAGAGCGAGCAGCAAGTCCATTGCTGTTGGTAGAGATGAAGCAAATAGTTTGATGGTTCAGAACTTCTTATGCCCTGATAGAAAGGCACCTGCTGTCATTTGATGTTTTAACTCTTGTGCAAGATCTACAGAGATGAAAGAGAAAATGTTTTAAATTGTCACAACCCCTCCAAACAAATGAAGTGATTAGAAACTGTTTATTCTAAAACAACCTAAAGTGATTAATTGAATAAATGTTTAATTTTAAAGCATTAATTAACCCGTAACATAATACCTAAAGAGGAGGCAAGAAATGATCTTCAGTCACCTTGAGTGGAGAATAATTGTGCGTGCTGCGTGCTTGGGGAGCAGTGCTGCCCTTGCGTTATCCAACTGCTGCCACCAAGCGGCAGTTTGATGCCACTGCTTTCCCTGACCCCAACCCGAGGCTGCCTGGCAGCAAAGCTGCAGGCGGCTGCTGTCACCGTTTCAGGGGAAGAAGGGTATTGTGACAAATGCAGAAAAGTGTGTGGGTATTTTCATATAAATATGTTTTCCACGCACTGAAAATGAGAAATAGATTTCAGAAGTCTTCCCAGAGCAAAGCAGATACCAGGCTGCACGTGTGGCTCTGTATCTGGGGTTGACAGCTGCTTTTTTCTATTTCAGATACAGTTTTACAGTTTTGGGGAAACACTGCTTAATGTTTTGTCCAGTGCAAGGTACAGAATCAGTCTGAAGTAGCAGCAGAGGGAGAATAGTTCTTGTTCACATCTGAATAGTGAAATGGGTAAGGACAGGCCAGCTTAAAAAAGCTCTCTAGGATTTAATTATTTGTCTATTACTGCTTTTCTAAAAAATCTTTATATGTGATACACAGTTATGTGTTTAAAATCAAGGAGAATATAAAAAGACAAAAGCAATCGGAAATAGGATGGAATTAAAGATAGAACACAGAAGCCCTTTATACAAATTTGTCTGTGTCTACGTTTGTGATAGATCTATTATAGTAGCCATGGCAGAACTTGATAAAATGATCTGTGGGCATCGTCGTCACTGCTTGTGTAATCCTAATGAGACAAGGCTTAAAGAGTTGCCCTTTGTTTCCAGGGGAAATGAGAGCTAGATTACATGTCTGCAAATTATACTGTGTATTACATTATTTTTGAACAGTATTCGTAAAAGGACAGTAGCATGTAGGGGGATGTTTTTGCCCACTAGCAATGTCAGTGTATTCTTCCTGCACATGAGATGGTTTCTTGGAGTGAAAACAGGTACACAGATTCTCCATGGGATTCTGAAAAATGACAGCACTTCGATCAGCTACAGTGAACATGTTGTAGGGGCACGTTCATGTCTTATCTGGAGTCAAGAAGTGTTATTGCACAGTGCTGTCTTTTCCCACCAGAATTCCTGCGTGCCCTCTGCTCCATATATAATTCAGAGGCAATACATAATTAAAGGACTATAAAGCCACACTTACTTTCATATATTTAAATTTACTGGGTGAGGCATAGCGTTTGCCTTGTTCATGTTTTTCTACTTACCTTTCCTATCGTTATGGAAAAAGTGGGGACATCAAGTCTGATCAATCAGGCAGCAGTTGTGAATGACTACTAAAATGCAGGTTAACAACAACATGGTAGGATTAGTATTATACTGCAACAAAGTACAAGTGTATAACAAAGCATAATTATTTTAAACTTGTATTTTTCATTGGAAAATAGTGAAGTGTTCTGCAGACATTTGTTTCCTCTAGTTTATTAGCAACATCTAAATAACTTCATAGCATTTTATTTTTTTTTTCCTGCTTCCCCCTGCCCCTTGTATAAAGCCTACTTAGAAGAATGGCAAACAATTCTGTATCAAGTTGCCTAGAGTAGCATGCTTCCTGAGAATAGCCTCAGTGCAGCACCTGAATGTGTGTAAATCTGTGTTCTAATGCAAGTCTGCAAAAAAGACCAGATGGCACATGGAGTAAAAAGGAAAACAAAACCTGGTTAGTACCTCTTGGACTTCTTTACTCTTCCTTTCTACTCTTGATTTCTTCTCTTTAGAGCAGTGGTTTGTGACTGGGTCACATTATAACTAATATGCTGTCACCTGGCCTGGAAGCAGTGCTCTGCCCAGACAACATTTTTTCAGTGTTCTGGGCCTTTGTGTTTCAAATGCTTGGCATGTAACAGTGTGTGTGTGTGTGTGTATATTTATTTAATCACCATCAAGGAGAGTGACTGGATAAAGACTATTTAGAGGATCTAGTGTCTTTACTATTGCAACCCACGCAGAGCCCTGATGGACACCCACAACAGAAATTAACCTCGGATTTCTTGCTCAGAGCATTTCAGTGTGACCACATGCTCGTAGGTGTTTTGACTGTCAATGGCCTGTATGCTTCTGTGATCTGTCTTGCTTAAGGGGTGGCTAATCGGCCCATCCATGGGTATCTTCTGTCCCTGAGGTTGTGTGCCCCACTGCTTATGTCAACCTTAGCTCAGCCTAAGGTTATACCTCTGTTTATCCCATTGCCTTTCACCACCTGTAGTAGTCAAGACATTCTTCCGGACAACATCGCAAATGGGATTTTACAGCATGGAAATCTCTAGTAGGGGGACTGTTCCCTGTTTCACTGCTGTGAAAAAACAAAGTGCAACCACATCTTCTCTCCTCACTAAAGCTAGGACATTACCTTTCAAGTTCCCTCAAACTTGCATCATCCTCTGTTTTATAATGCCTTAAACAGGTTTTATTTCTGTGTAAATTTTTCAGCCCTTGGTAATTTCATGATCATCGCAATCTACTGGCCTGTGGCAGGACTGAGATTCCCAGGAGGCGCATCTCTGAGGGCCTGAACCAAAACCTCTGCTAATTGTCAGGAATCTGTAATTACTGCTTGGGCTTTGGATCACATGGTGAGTATACAAGGTAATCTGTTGGCAACTAGCAGTCTCTGGCTTGTGCTGCTACCTTGACTTTTGCTGGCTGTCCAATAAACATCTCACAGCTTACTCATTGCTTTTCTTTTAATCCTCCCAAGTTAAAGATGTACTTTATGTTCCCATAACCTGAAGTTGCAGAGAAACCCTTTGATGCGGTTTCTGTGCACTCCACCCCTCTCCTCTGCAGAGAAATTCTGCCTCTGAGCTGTGCGCTCAGTCTGAGCCTAGAGGCTCCTGCCCCAGCGTTGGACTGGGGGATTCCCTGATGAATGTTCTGGAAAAGTCCTTCTTGTGTCCAGGAGTTTGTGCTGCCTTTCCCTGCATCTTTATCCTTTGCCTTCAGGGACTGATCTTAGTGGTTCTGCAGCGAGGGAAGATTTTGAATGTGTGTCCTGGGTTCCTAAGACCATCCCGCATTTTAAACAGGGGACTGGAAGGCTTTTTACCTGGAGCTGCGCTTAATTGTTCTCAAGCTTCCTTCTGCCTAAGCAGTTCACGCTAGTTTAAGCACTTTAAATTGCTGAGTTAATATCCTTGATCATTTTAACATCTGTTTAGGAAGCCTTTACATTTGGAGCTACACATGCAAAGCCAAGGGGAAGCAGCCTCTGGTGGAGCTGCTTGCATGAGTAATTGGGTGGCAGCAGGAGCCTCTGAACCCTGCAGAAATGCAATGACAGCCTCCTGTCTAATCATGTACTACCTGAGCAAATGAAGGTTTTGCGGGGAAGGGAGGCATTTCTATTATGCTTAAAAGAAGGTGATATTCATCCTCTTCCTCGAACAACTTAATTTGCAAAAATCTCAAATTTTTGATGTCTTCATTTGCTTTCTGTCATTAATTGCATTTTCTCTGTGCCAGTAAGCCTAGTGACTGCTCTCTATTGCTCTTGGTGTTACCGATGTGCTAGTATGGTTCTCTTGATAAGAATATTTTCTCTTTTTCATATGATGGTATATAGTGGGTTGCAAAGGGAGAGGCTAATTAGGGGCAGACTCAATACAAATTTTTGCATAAATTGTTACCTCATTCCATATGATAAAGCTGCCAGCCTCAGAGCTTGCCCTGAAGCCATCTCTTTGAGAGAGGCATCCTGTTTGGTGGGCCTGTTTTCTATCTGGGCTACCTTGGAAGGAGATATAGTGTAACAGAACAGTGTAATTAAGAGCGTTATATGAAAGTGTAGTGGTCTGAGCAGACAGTAACAGCTGTATCAAATATTGATAAAGTAGGATTATTAATTAGAGCAGGGGTGTAGGATTAAAATGTCTCTTGAGTTTTATTCCCCATTTGATGAAAGACTGTGGTTTTGTGGTTGGAGAGTAGGAAGCTCAGGACAACTGGAATATTTTCTCATCTCTTCACTGTGCTTGTTTAATGCCCTTGGCTGGCCTAGTGGGTGTATAATGCTGTGGACAGGGGTTTCAGGGTCAGGATGCACTGCTGAGGGCGGTCTTTACAAAGATCATTCTGTTAGCATAGGCCAGTCTGATTTCATATGTGTTCCTGGTGCAACTCAGTACATGTCTGTAAATGCATTGGTATCGTAACATTCCCTGTGTGCTGCAGAGCTCGTGTGACAGATGCAGCCCTCTAGTTTAATTTTTTTATATATTTTTGTTGTTGTTGTTCTATGAGGGGTTTCCCTACTCTCTCCTAGGCTGCTAGGTGACCCAAGCGTGCACTTGCAGGGATCAGTATGCTCTTGGTGTTCAGAGGCATTAGCATTCTGAGACTGTGCAGGCAGTGAGACTGTGCAAGTCGCCAGTGATCATCCTGTTAATCCTCTCACAATTCCTGGCATCCTGATCTAGAATGGCCATTTTGTCCTTGGCCAGACTCTGTGGGTCAGGCACCTGACACCTGCCTTACTGCACATGACATGACAGAGTCCGTATTGCTCTTGAGTTTGTTTTGGCCTGTCAACCTGAAGCTCAACTTCAGCTGACTATGGATGAACAAGCCAGGGAGCTTTGCGTCCTTTGCTGTAGCAGCAATTCCTTGCTGTCCATGCCTAAATAAGTTCTTTGAGTTCCTAAATTGTTGGAACCTGTTCTGTCCTAACAGCAAGGTTGTTAGCTCACAGGATGTGCTCATCATTAACATACCGATTTTGTGAAGCAACAGAAAAAGACAAGAGACCAAGTCCTCTTACTGCATAGAATCAGTGAATCTCTATCTCTTTTGGCTGATTTCATGCAGGATTATGAACTTCAAGATTGGTGAAAAAGGTTTGGGCTTCACTGATGACTACAGTGGATATTTGATGGAGGTAATACAAAATCTCAGCCTGATGATTTTAAAAGAAATTGCCTGTAGGCTGAGAGGACAAAATAAGGATATGTGAGGTGAATATATTGATATTGAAATATTTAATAGCTAGGAAAGCTCCATATAATAATGCACAGTCTATATGCACCTTGTATGCACAGTCTAATGCACCTGGAACCATACCATTCCATCAGATGCAGTATGTTACCACAGCTGGTGTAAGGCACAGCCAGACTTAGGCATCACATCTCTCCTTCCCCTCCCCCCCTCCGCCCCCGTTTTAGCAAGAGAATCATATTGTCCAGTTGTGTTGGGTTGTCCTGTGTATATGAATCTTGGGTGTATCATAGCTGGACCTCTTAATTTGACATAACATTACAGGCTGCAGTTTAATTCAGAATGCTGTAACAGCTTCATTTTTCTTTTTTCTTTTCAGAAGCCATCAAGCAGATTATACTTCAGACGTATTCGCGAACTGCTGCGCACATTCAGCATGCCAGTTAGCAGAGCCCAAGATTCAAGCTTTCGTGCTGCAGGTCAGTATCAGCTTTCCGCAGAAGCTCAGCAGGAGCTTCTCTTCCCTACTGTTGTAGGATAAAAAGGATAAAGTGTCCACAGGCTGTGTTCCCAAAGGGAAGCAGAGCAAACTGGAGCTTCCCTCAGGGCACTGGAAAAGGCTGAAGCCCTCGCTGCCGCAGCCTGCCAGTTATGGTCTCTGTTGTGTTTTGCGATTAGAAGCAAACACAGATATGTTTCAGAAAAGGAAGAGGGGATGGGCCTGATTTTGTAAGTGTGCAGGCACTGTAGAATTAAGGTAGACATGTATTTTGAGATTTTTTTTTAACTGTGTCTTTGAAATAAAGTTTGAGATCATTTGTAGCATTTTTGCTGAGATTACAAATGTTTCAAGACCTGCAACTGATCAGTCACTCAAACCTTCACTTTTTTTTTCCCCACTTGGAGTCAGGAGTATGTGTAGTATTTCTATGCAATATATTTGTTTTGTTTATCATAATTGATGTTCAGTTATCTTCGGTAGGGAATGTGAATTTCCATAACATCTGATTGCATAGGTCTCTAATCCTTTTTTTTTTTTTTTTTTTTTTTTTAAGTATGAAAGGAGCAGTATGAATAGAGAATCAGAACATTAGCTAAAAATGGGATTGTCTTCAGATTGATTATTAGGTCAGACATTAGTGCTACCAGTGTAGTAGTTAGTCATCATCAAAAGTTTGCTATGCCAGAAAGAAAAAGACAAGAGTGCACTTATGTGCTTACTATGTTTAATTGTATTGTGCTGACTTAAATGATTTTTTTTTTTTTCTTTAAGAGAATTCTATAGATAGAGGACAGGTCTAGAAGCATGACTATGTTTCCGCTGTGGTGACAACATATTTACTCATCTACTAAATACAAAATAAATTGAATGTTATTTATACTGGAATGAAGAACCATTTGAGGACCATGAGGGTGAACCTGAATGCTCCCTTGTTAGCAAATATGTTAAGATCAGTATTTGTCTTTAAAAGTTTGTTAAGCAACATGACAAATGGATGGCAATAGAGACATCAGCATTTAGCATCTCAGCAACACAAAATGTTTCTTCCCACCTACCAGTGCTTGCTGCAGTATGTGCTACAAGGCTTCTAGACCCTCTTACCCAAGTGATACTGGGCCCAGCTGCTCTTCTACAATGCAGATAAGGCCATTAATCGGGGGGTGTTTGGGAGGAAGAAATAATTGACTCGGAAGTGGGAGTTTCAGTCTGTGAGGTATTCATAAAATAGAACTTAAGTTAGGAGATGGTTGCTATTGTGTTTCGCTTTGGCTCAGTTGGTGGTTATGCTAGTACTGATGTGAAATATGCCCTAGAAAATCATGAGTATGCAGGCCTGAGATACTGAAGACTGTGGGTTGGGTAATTTTACATGAGGCTCTTCTCTACAGCTGTCCCTTGCCTTTAAATTAGTAAGAACAGATTTGGAGATAATAGAATATTTCTTGAATGGAGAGTTCATTAAAGTGCAAATGCACATAAGTGAGTCCATCCCCCTGCTTTCTTGGAGAAAATCATTTATTCCTCAACATTTGACACTTGCATGGTCTGTATTCGTTTTTCTTTATGCAGTAACAATGCCTAGTTTTTCCCAGCAGCCTCATTACAGAGCAGACTATATCCATCAAGACTGTGAGAGAGTACAGAGACTACATCTGCAAAGAGAATGAAGCAATGCTTGCTGATTTATGCAGTGTTCAAAGGTATGATTTCCATGGCAAAGAGGTAGGTGTCATATACAGCTTGTGGTAGGACTTGGAGGATACACTCTGCCTGAGAACACACTAGCTGTGGGTGTTCACACAGCACAGCTAGATGTGTTTGTTTTTCAGGTCCAGCTGGGGATTCTTTCAAATTTTCTTTACTCCACCCCCAGTTTGGCCTTCACAGAGTGCAAACTCTTTGCAAAGCTTCTTTTGGAGAGGGGGGCTGCTTACCTGCACTGCTGTGGCACAGTTCCTTCCTTTGGCTCAGCTTGTACTGTTCCTTTGGTACTGGCTGATCCTTTCGCCTTTTCCCTGAGCCTGCCAAGGGCCTAGGCATCAGGATCTAGGGTTTTCTACAGTGCAGCCAGCTGAAGCCAACAAGCCAATTTTGATGGTTGTCCTTCAAAGCTGTTGTTTGTCTTGTAGAGTCGAAAACTGCCCAATAGTGCCCTCCAATGGCCTGAGGGGTTCCCTTTAAGCAATGATAGTCATAGTGAAAAGAGAGATTATAAACATTTTGATTTTTTTAACATAAATAGCACCAAAAAGGCCTCTCAATATTCAGAAAAGCTTCAAAATCCTCTTAGATCCAGGCAACGTATTGGACGCATCTTTCTTTCTGCTTTAACACTTTGCAGCGGAAAACCCTTGAGACTTTTTCTTATGCTCAGTTAGTTGTTTCCTGTTAGCTGATCAGCATTCTCATCCTCCCATCTGCCAAGAGGGGGCCCCTTGGAAGGGATTTGCTTCCACTGAGACGGCTGTAAGCAGTGGAAGAGGATCAAAGGGGCTTAGAGCTGACCTGCAGTCCTCCAGCGGGGTCTTGCATAGATCAAAAGGTGCCTACATGGTTACAGCCTGACTTCTGGAACTTTTCTTAGAGATATCTTGGCAGAAGCACCCATATCTTTTACTACAGCATGATCTGTATGTCTTGTGAACTACTTCATACATTGCAGAAGCAGCTCTGGGTACCATGCACGCACTGGATATCCTTGTTACAGTCTTTACAACTTGTTCCTATTGGGAATGAGGCACATTATGAAAATCTCTGCAAAAGGGGCTGCTAGTGCAAAGCAGGGTAGATGTTTTCAGGCTTCAGGCAAGTCTGGTTCATCTTTGACCCCTCCGATCCTAACCACAGACCTTCTATAATCTGTAAGACAAATACAACACTCTTGTCTAAATGTGCTGTTCTTTGGTGTTATTTGATTAGAAACTTTGCAGTAAGATCTCTTCTCTGTAGAAGTGATATTCTTTTAACAGGCCCTATTTTTTTTTTTTTTTTTCCCCTCCCTGGTTTCTCAGTTAGGGCAGGATTTCACAGAGGCTTCCTTCCCCATTTGTAGCTGTGTGAATGACAGGACTCCTTTGCACTTTCTGATGCCTGTATCCCGTGCATTGCAGAAGCCAGTCTCTCTTGCCACAGGATGGCGCCTAATGGCCGGGCTTCCAGAGCTGCATCAGCGGAAGAGTTAGACTCCACATCTGTGCATATGCAGTATGTATCCTATGTAAAGTCTTAACCAAGGCAGCTATTTCCTATGCAATTTTCATAAATAGGTATTAATTCTGCCTTTGTGCAACTGAGCTGCCAATTTCTGTTCTTCTTAAACACTACAGTTTTATCTGAAATTGGTCACTGCTCCAGAGAAGTGCAGCTGGGTCGGGACTCTGACTATCCGTCATGTTTTTCTGTGGAGTTTGAGTAGTGAGAAATAGCAGCCTTTCTGCTCCATCTTCCCTGTTGATTGTTTCTTTGCCACTATCCAGGATTGCCCCGTGACAGATGCTAGATGCTCTGCAGTTCATCGAGGCTGGGTAGTGAGCACATGATTTACTTAGTCGTTTTCATTAGCAGTGATGGAAAACTAAATTTACTGTGCCCAGAAAATGCAGTTAGGATGTTTAGAGTTTTGAGCCTGGAATTTCTGTGTGACTTGCCTGGTTGAAGGAGCTACCCTGAAGTTTCAGTTTGCAGACAGAACTCTTCTGTGGCACCTGTGATGTGTTAATGCTGCAGTGAAGTGCTTGGCATGCTGCTAGGCATAACCCTGCAGTGTTTCAAGCTGTGCTTGTTGCATTAATTCAGCAGCACTGGAGCTGTATGAATTTCTTCTCAAATCTGTTTTCATGTCCTTTGCTTGAATTTGTGCAGTGCAGAAGGGACATCTAGCGGCCAAATAGCGACTGGTGGTGACAGTGTGTTTCAAGGGCAATGACTTTGGTCATTAGAAGAGCAAATTTCCAGTCACATTTGGCCTGGGAGAAACCTCAAACGTTACAACACCAAACAGTATGTGAACCTTTCAGTTTGCAGAAGTCTGTAGGCTTAGAGTACCAAAACCTGAAGGCGCTTTAAGTGTAACTGGCATTTTTGAGCTGTGGTTGAAGGCAGAAGAGCATGCTGGAGCACTAACTTTCCTTATGCTAGTTTTGAGTGAAACTGCAAGTTTGTGCTTTTAGCTGAGTAGCTCTTCTTTCATGGTTCCCAGTTCTCTGTCACTGTGAACTCCCTTGTGGACGATCATGTCTAACAACACCTAGATAACGAAGCAGGGAAAAATTCTGAAGATTTTGGTGCTGCTAATATGCATTGTTTGTTTTAGAAGAGCAGAATATTTGTATTGAGAGGTTTCGTTTCAGAGCTGTAAGAGGGGAAGGTGAGACTCCCTCTTCTGGGACAGGCCTGGATTGTAGTCAGCTTCTGCCTTTGATACTGGCCACCATGTCACCCCTCTAGTACCATCATTCAGTCTGCAGCACTGCGATTATGCTAAGCCCTGGGTGAGGGAAGACTGCAAAATTCATACAAGCATACCCTGCTCTTCAAATAGAGAGTGCTAAGTGGTTCAATTAGGTACTTTGCTGTGCAGTTTGTTCTGAATTGTTTGTAGAAAAAGATGAAGAGTTTTTTTAATAAATAATGTAGAAGAATGTATAGAATAAGAAAAAGGAGAGGTTCTGTTAAGTACCCCAGATCTTCTCCTTTCCTTTGCTCCTAATCCAGTTTACCTACTGCTGCCCCATTTTCATGGCATGCATTTCCGGCTTGCAAAGTTTCCTGCCTGCTAGCTGAGAATAGAAGCCTTGCTGTTATTCTGTCCTTAAGTCTCTTGTAATGAGTGTTACACAGACGAAAGCAGCTGTGTCCTTTGGCTTTAATTTTAATTCTGTGTTAAAGAGCAGATTATACTGACGTTGCACTGCAGCGAGGCGGAGGTAGTGCAAACCATGACCAGTTTGGGGAAGGCTTTAGCAAGGATGACTAAGGACTTGGAGCTTACGCTTTAGATAACAAATCCACCCAATTGTGCTCCTTCTTTGGAAATGTAGTCAAGCCTAACAAATCAGGGCCTTAACAGACTTGCATTAAGGTCCTTTAATTGGACTAAGCTGGTTAATACCCACACTGGTTTTTATATGCCCAGGAGCCCAGCACAGAAATGGTCTGCAGCTTGTACTAGCAAAATCCAGTACAATTGCAACTGTGAATGTGGGGAAAATTAGATTTGAATATCCTCATAGGTAGACTCTGGATTTAAGGTATTTTGATTACTGTAATGACGGCAAATGTCTCAACCTATGTCAGCTTCATTAGCTTGGGCCTGGGTTGACGCTAGATGAGCCTGAAGTCCCAGCAGATCTCTGGTAGTTGGTAATAGCTAGCAGTGAGCTTTGAGAACAAATTAACCCTTTTTCAGGAGGAACATCTTTCTTAAACTGCTGCACACGCCAGAACCCACATTGTGTGTGGCCTGGCAGCAGCACAGGTATGTGAGTTTCACCTTTCTTTCTGGAAGCCTTTGGGTAAGAACTGTATACTTCTGCTTCCTAGGTAAAGCTTTGATAGTAATCATTCCTCAAGGACCTCTCCTGTAGTCACCCTTAGAGGAAATGCTCTCAGCTTTCTTCAACACTGTCCATCCCCTCATGGCACAGGAGGATCTCTGCTACTTTCTCATTTGCTGCTTTTGCTTATTTAGACTTTTTAGGGCAGTACAGTGGACTTGCCCATGATAAATGTTTGCTCAGGTCCTGTGGAAATGGAGTCAGCACATTTGGGAACCTCCCTATATGTGCCCTTCCACATTAGCACAGACAGTGTGGCGTTTGAAGAACTCCTGCATAGACTTAAGTTCCCAAGTGTTATGAAGTGTTATTTGTGTTACAGAGTGGGTTGTGGGTCAGTGGAGGAATAATGGTGGTTTCTTGTAATGTTAAATGAGAGATGGATTCTTACTACTTTGGTTTGGAAAAGGTGAGTTGTCAGTGGATAAATTCACACAGATGAGGCAAAATATTGCAGAGCAAGAAGATTCTGCGCGTGCCAGAGTTTGGTTAAGTCCTCTGACAGCAAAATGGTGTTTCCCTCTCCTCTCGAGAGAAATGACTTCCAGATGGTTGTAGGGACTGGCGAGAAACTAATACTGAGGCTGATCTTGAGAAAACAGACTGAAGTCAGCAGAGATGGAGGAGGGGGCAGGGTGGTCCAGATAAGGTTGATAACACATGATGTATCATCTTTGGAGCATTTCAAGGCAGGATAGTGAGATGAACCATTTGTTCCTGGATTGTGGGATTGTAGTGGTAAAAACACTTTTGTTGTGACTGCATTGTCTTCTGCACTTAAGGTAAAAACAATGCTGTAAATATTCCTTTCCCCTGGGATGTCCCATCTGCGTCCATGCCTTCCGCATAAAACACTCACTGCAAGATTGCTCTTGCTTTGATCAGATTCTCAGGGTTTTTTTGCCTTTTTGCTATTGAAAGATTTCACAGTTGACAAATATACTAGTAGTGGCAAAAGCAATTAGGAAATCTCCCAGCCTTGCTTGCAGCACTGCTCTATTTTCTCATATTCCTCTCTACATAGGCTATGTCATGTAAGACCATAAGAGAGCTGCTGCTCTGATGTTTGTAGTGCACCATTGTGCTCTTGGTCTTGGTTTTTATTTTTATTTGGTTTCATCTTTACCTTTACTTTTAGAATTTACGGAGTGCTGAATACAGCTTGGAAATATGTTGCAAATTCTGTTGCATATTATCATGCATTTGGAGGTTAGAAGATCTGTATACATTTGAGCTCCTTCTGGAGTTGATGAATTCTTTACCTTTGGCTACATAGCAGCTGGTAGCTATTTCTGGTATTGGAAATATCTATTTAGATGGCAAAATACCTGTATTTTAGTTGATATCTTTCCCAAAATAGGAACTGTATTTTTACCATTTTTGCTTGTTTTTGAAGTCTGTCATAATTATTACAGAGAGTTTGGAAAGGAAGGAAGACAGTGGCACACTGAAACAGCTGTACAGTCTGCACTGCTGCGTTGCTCTCCCTTGCACAGTTCATGTTCAAATTAGCAATATGTGGCATCTTTCCTGCCTTCTATTTTTAGTGGTAAGTGGAAGGTGAGGTAGAAATACGTAATTCTCAATAGGGTTAATTTAATCCAATTGTGATGTGGATTTGCAGGTGCTTAGTAGGTCACAACTGAGTGTGAGCCCCATTTTCAGTTACTCTCATGAAACAATGGCCACTGGCCATGTTTTCCACTTCCAAAATTCTAAACCCATGCGCTGTAAAAGCTGGTGATGTGATTTAGGTGCTCTTGTTATACAGATTCTTCTGTTGAATTCCCATTCTTAATGAGAAGAAGATAGTTCGCGTGCATCTTATAGACTCATATATCTTGTGCTTTGTATCTCTAATGTATGAGAGACAGCAGCAAAAACTTGTAGAGGTCTCTGCTCTGGGGGTGTAACAGTGGGATTTTTGTGTCTTTTGTTTGTTTTCTCTGAGCAAAGCAGCCTCTATCAGAAAAATGTAATTGATCCTCATCTGGAGTTTTTAAAAAGTGGTACAGAAACATGTATCCTAGAGCCGAATCCCGGACTCCACCAGCCCCTAAGCTGGTGAGGTTCGGAGCTCCTGTCCCAGCTAGGGGGGAAGTACAAGGTTCGACTTCTTAATGAAGCAGTAAGGGGAGGTTTTTTTGTTTGTTTGTTTCTTTTTTTTTTTCTTTTTTTTTTAAAGTGATCAGACAAACAAACAAAAACGCCCTTCCAGCCAGGTGCTGTGAATCTCATGTTTGGTATCCTTAACAGTCCAGACTTTTCCTCAAGATGCTGGTGTGGGGGCTCCCGCGTGCTTTGTCCCACGCAGTTCAATCCATGTGATCCAGGCTGCATTTTCTGTCTGTTCCGGGAGTGCGAGTAAAGCGTTTGGAAGTGGACAGCGACTCTGTCCACTCTGTTAGTGCTAGTCCCCAAATGGGCAGAGCATGGAACGAGGGCCAGCAGTAGGGAAAATTCTCCAAAGTCCGTGATGTGGGGAGAGCTGCTCTTTACTACCTTGCAACTGCTGCTTCTCCCTTGAGGCTTTTAGAACAGCTGCTCTTAGACTTGTCATGGAATTAAAGAAAACTGCACCGAGGGTGTACATTGCTGCTCTCCTGCCACTTTTCCTCTTACTTTGGGGTAAGTTTTTGTCTTCTCTGCATGATTCTTTCCCAGCTAATGTGCAGTGACTTTGGATCACGACTACAGTCTGCTCTTGTTTTGCAAAGGTAAAGGTGCAAAATGTCACTCTCACAGTTGATTTTGGATCTTGAAAACTTCTTTGGAAGATAAAAAAAGATACTTCATTCTAGATATATTTTTCCCGTTATTTCTTTGTCTTTCTTCCTATGCACATGTGTATATGTGTTTATTCACAAGAGAGGGATTTGTGTACTTTTGTGTAATTAAGTGCTCAGCTATTACAGTAACTGTTTTCTCCAAGGAAACATTCTGAATTTCACAGCTGTGCCCATACAGAAGAAACGCAGAGGTCTATTTCCATTCTGTTCTGTGTAGGAAAGTCTCTAGGCAATGGAGGGGTGTCTCCAGGGGGGTATCTCAATGTGTTTAATTGTCAGATATTGCTGGTACAAAATGTGGAGGAAGGAGCACTAATTGAATATTCTTACTTAGAAATGTTGAAGAAAACTGATTCTTCCTGGAAGTGGAGGAAATGAAGAGGCAGCAAAAGAAGCATACTCAAAAAACAAACAAACAAAAAAGCCACTTTTTTCACTGTTGGGGGGGGATAAAAAAGAAAGCAGCTTATTTTATAGTCAAGTATATAGTACAGTATACCAGTATTGTGAAAGTTCACACAAATATCTGTTGGTTTCCAAAATTCATCCCTGTGTACAATTTCTTGTGCTCTCTAAAAATTAGGTATCTTTCTCTTTCCTCTGGAGTGGGTGTTCGGAGATCTGCTGGGCCTAGACATCTGCTTTAGTCATCTATGGATTATAAGGTCATGTCAGGAACATGTCCAACCTTTTACTGGAAAGTATGATGGGATTGAACAAGCCGCCTTATCCTCTCCTCATTATTGCCAGGCTGGTATATATAAGTCCTGTTTGGTTCCCACTCAGCTTGGGCAGCATGAGAAGTGAAGATAAAACATGGGGAACATGCATAAAAAGCATGTGAAGTGCCTGTGCTCTGCTGGTGTCCTTTAGGATATTCTCACATCTGTGGGTGATAGTGTTTTGTCTTTGAGAGTTGGAAAAATTTTCAACTTTTCTTTCTATTCCTCAACAGGTTTTTCCTTTCCCTCTGAAGCCTCTCTAAATTTACTTTGCTCTGATCACCATGAATGTGAAAGTGGCACTATGTTTTGCTTTTTGCCTGAATTTTTTCTCCTCTTGTACAGCTTCTTTGTCTGGTGCATTGGCTCCAAGTGCCTCGAATTCCTCTGGCCACAGGGAAGCAGCAGGATTGTCTTTTGTAACCTGTAACCATGGCTACTGGTTTGAAGTGTGAAGCAATTATGTGGCTTTGTGCCGTGCAGAGGGAAGGCCCCTTGCGTGTCCGTGTCCGTAGCGCACCGTGGGTGGTGGCGAAGGGGCTGCTGGGTGCCGGGGATTTGGGCAGTTGGGCTGTTGTATCGAGACCTTCTCGCTCTTTGCTGACGTTCTTTCCCAGAACAGTAATATCCTGAGAACATCGTTTTATTTTAGAGCACAGGTGGATGACACATCTTGGTGTAGCTGGCAAGGCTCAGGAAAAGCTATGAATTCTATAGACTTTTCACCTGCTGCTGTTTTGCAGGAAGAATTCTGCCAGAGCTTAACCTCACTAGATGGTAGTATTTGTGTAGCACCTGTAGAATTTCTAAGGCCATAAGGAAATCCCATTTCTTGCCATATTGAGTTATATGACTATTTTTGATGTTTCTTGTTGACTGAGTCCAAATGTTATTGAAGCAAAGAGAGACAAAAGCTTTTTGTGCAGAATTTTCTGAGAAATTTCTTATTCCAGGTGGCCTCTCGCAGATCTAAATGTGGGGCAGTCCTGCAGCCTGATTTACAGTAGCTCCACTTTTTTAAGATAAACTCTGGTGTGATAATAGTACATAGCCTGCATATGACTCCAGTTTTACTGCTGTCTGTGCAGTGGGCAGAAGAGCTCTCAGCTCACTGTGTTTGTTGCTTCCTGAAGTGCATCCTGGAGAACAGGAGTATCTGCTCGTTTGGGCCCCCACACGTCCAGCCAGCCATGAGCACTGCTGTTCACATGCCTTGGCTTGCGAAATGCTGGGGACGTCACCGTGCACAGAACACGAGGAACCTGGATTCTTCCAGTTTGTGTCTGCTCTAGTGCAAGCTTTGGAGATTAGCTCTGACATGCAATTTAAATCTTACTCTCCTTTCAAAGCATGGAGACAAAGAAATGCAGTCTTTCCAACTGTCTCACCATTGTCTTTGTTGATTGTCAATATATTTAAATAAGAATTAGAAATTAAAGCTTATGAATCAGTACGGTTAACTGAATACGCAGGAAACCCCCTGTTTCTGCGTTTGATCTGTGGAAATGGCTGAGAGATCAGAGAATATGTAAACTGTGAAGGTCGCCTTGGAGGAGTGTTTATTAAGGGGAAATACTAGGCTGTCATAAGAACGAGGATCAAAGAGTTACTGTGGCAGGGTATACAATACTAACATAAAACATGGCTTTATAGCTTGTGTTTCTTTCTCCAGGTCCTAAAAGCAAGATAATAGGGGTTACATCTTCAAATGTGTGTCAAAACAATGAACAGATAGTGAAAAAAGTCTAAGCTGGCTATTTTTTCTGTGTTAAGAGAATAATTCTCTGAAGTGGTATTTCTGATTAATGCTATTAATGTCCCTGGCTGTTTTAAAAATTACTCTCCTGAAAGATGCTGGAGGTGTTGCTGGGATCCTTGGCATATTGCTGGGCAGTGTAGTGTATTCAGTACTGTCTTGGTACTGGGTACTGATTGCAAACACTGCTTTGGGGTTATTTTGAGTGTGTGGGGCTTTTTTGTTTGTTTGTTTTTTGTCATAGTGCCATGTCTTCGTCAGGCTTCTCAGATCTGAGAAGCTGATAGCCTCAGGTGATAACAGTGATGTTTAGATTCAGTGTTTGGCATCTCACTCCGAGTTTTCCTTTTCACTGAAGTATCATTTCTCCCTTACGTTACTTGCACAAAAGTGCAAAAGTTTGGATAGTCGTCACAGAGAAATGAAGAGAAAGAATTGTCATCATTCAGTGTAGTTTTTCCCTCAAATCTCGTTCCTGATATCCCACCTGTTTGCCAAGTGGTCTGTAAGCCTCCAATAAGGAAGATGTCCAAGCTGAGAAGCTCACTAGGCAGGCAAGGTCTAGAGAGTGGTGAATATAATTGGTCTTAACTGTGGCATCAACTGCTCATGAGATGAGGAAATTCAAACAAAAGCTGATGGGAAGTGACTTGGTGTGTGGGAGGTTGGTAGGAGGGGGTGACTACTGCAGCAGAGCCTCTCCTGATTGCAGGTATTGTTGGAGATCTGCTGCAGACCATGGCCTCAGTAGTTTGAACCGAACATGGAGATTTTGGAAGATTTCCTTGCCTGCATCCCATTTGCTTATGTTGAATAGAAAACTCAACTGTCTTTTTTTTTTTTCATTTTTTTTAAAAAAAAAAGAAAAAAAAATGCATATCAAAAGATGACTATAACTGTTACCCTATCTATATAGGATATAAAATGCTCTAGCCAGGTGAAAACCAGTGCCAGTTACCAGTGTTTCATGAGCTTGTCAGCCATCTTCAAGTGTTTTGGAGCCTTGTTTTCTGATGCTAGTGTAAGTAAGAGCAGGGGGATATAGTTTGTATTGAAGATGACAGAGTGCTGCTGGATTTCCCAGTCTGTGTTGAGGGACATGGGCTTGTAAGGCCTGATGCATAAAGAGCTCCCTGCAAAGGCCCTGGTGCTCCTAGGGAAGCATTCTGAGGGATTTTGCTACAGAAGGGCTTGATTTCCTTCTGTCATCGCTTGGAAAGGTAGTGTGTGTGCTTTGCAAAAGTCGGCAAGGATGGGAGGGAGAGGATGAAGAATGCCCTGTCCTCCTTGCCGGTGTGTGGCTCCTAGGAACAGGCCATGGTGTGTACCCTTTTGTTAATCCTTTACACTGGCCAGGATAGGGACAGATCAGCAGAGGTCAGCAGGGATTTACTAATATAAGCACATGCCTTCCTGTTGCCATGGAAATATAACTCTTTTGGTGCCTTTATTCAGCGTTTCTTTGGTAGTCGTGTTACTCTGATGCTTGGGGTGGAGGGGTTCCCTTTGTGCCCTCGTCCTCAGTGTCCTTCTCTAGCTGGAAGTCTGCTGGAGGGATCAGCAGGACCGCAACCTGAGCAGCAGAAACTGCATCAAGTTGGGATCTTGATCTAAGGTTCCTTGAGCCCAACTGTGATTGTAGGGCACTTGGGGGCTGCTGCTGGGGAGACTCCTCTGCTCACCTCTTGGGTGTAGCTGGACTTTTTTTCAATTGTTATAGCAAACAGGCCAGGTGAAATATAATCGGAAGGGACCCTTTTCTCCACAAGTGTGCAGTGTCTTTCATGAAAGATGAAGGTCATAGAGAGAAAGGTTTAAAACTATGGAAGCCAAGGAATTCAACAGGGCTAGCTCACGCCTAAAAGGTATTTACTGCATGCAGTATGGGCCATAATTTTAGAAATAATGGGTAAATGCTATAAACATCAAGCAGTCTTTTCTGAAAATATATGATTTAAAAAAAAAAAAAAAAAGAGGGAAATATGCCCAAGTCTTGCATGGTGAAGTTTGTTAAATGTAAATAGAAGTGCTAAGCATGGAATGGGGCAGTTTTTTGGAGCCTGGAACTTGTTGCTTGTCACACTGATATAGCCTGTGTGAATTCAGAAACAAACAAAATACCTTCTTCTTTGACCTTCTCTCCTTTTGATGGACATGGCATGTTTACTGGACTCTGTGCAGAAATCATATCACTCCGTATCATACAGAGTGCAATATATCTAACTTTTAAATTCTGTTGTACATCTAATGTAAAGTATTTAAGACTTTGAGTGTTTTAATCTCATCAGATCCATGTGATAATGTATACTTGTATCTATTTTATAAGTTGGACAAATTGATACCCAAAGTTGAAGTGACTTTTTTTTTAAGCTCACATTTATTTCCAGATTTGGCATAAATTTACCTTCTGGCAGCCTCACTCTTCATTCCATTCCCCTCCTATCTGTGGTTATAAGTGTTTGTCTGAGAGGTTGTACCTAGTAGAGAGTGACAGCATGAAAATGTTCTTTGAGTTGATGAAGATGTTATACTGAGCGTCTCCTATGAGGCCAGCTGTGTTCTCACCTTGAGGGTACCCGTCATCTGGCACTGCTTCCCAAGGCTTTGAAAAAACAACCTCTTGAAAAGGGAAAAGCAAAGAATACAAGTAATCTCATCTCTCAAGCAGGAAAGTAATAAACTTACCTACCCGCCTTGTCACCTGTACAGTCTTAGCAACTCCCTGTGCAGCCTCTGATAAATCCTTCTCCTGCCTGTAGTGCTAACAGACTATCAGAATGGAGAGGGGAACCTGTGAAAGAAGTTATTTCATTGCAAATCATGTTGTGGGGGAAGTTACTGTTTGCTTAAATGGAGATTAAACTGTTTGCATATTTCAAACCAACGAGACTTCAGGACATGTGTGAGATAGTAGGGAATAAAAAGGTTAGGGGGTTTTGATTGTGTTCTAAAGGAAAAGGCAGAAATCTTGCTGCATTTCTTTAAGAACCTTCTCCTCCTGTCCCTGTTCTTAGCACTCTCCACAACTCTTCTCGCACGTGCCGTGCAGCTGCATCCCGTCTGGGCTTCCTGCAGTGGGACAGTACTCGGCAGCGCTGGGCAGGGAGGCGGAACTGCGGGTCTCGGTTGCCAAATCTCTCATTTGTTTCTGATTTATTTTTGTGTGGGTAAAAAAACTGGCTGCTGCAACTGATCTTAGATAAGCTTGTTTAATAAAAGCATAAATCTCCTGTGTGTTTTCTAGTTTGCCTGGAAGTTACTGTAAGTAGT
The DNA here is from genome assembly GCA_013398735.1 of Nothocercus julius. Classification (NCBI taxonomy): domain Eukaryota; kingdom Metazoa; phylum Chordata; class Aves; order Tinamiformes; family Tinamidae; genus Nothocercus; species Nothocercus julius. Next base: position 781,737 of record VZSV01000068.1, on the reverse strand, counting down.
AGAACTTAATGTGTGGGGCTTGTCTGACAAGTACATCTAAATGTTAAATATTAGAAAAATATTTCCTGAAACAGAAACCACACAACCTGGAAGATTCTGTAGGAATTGTTCAACTAATGAAATCACAATATCGCTAGCAACAAAAGATTTGCTTTTGAGAAACAGAAGTGAAGAGATTTTTAACTACAACTTTTTAATTCCAATAGTAAACAAAGACTTTGTGGAAGAAAGACTGTGTTAAGGACTATGTTGTCCTCACTATAATCCTGTGTAAGAGTCCGAGATGTTTGCGTAAAACCCCGTAAGATTCTCCAGTAAATTCTGCTGTAGCTTTCCTAGTGTTTGAGTAAAAGATATCTATTAAAGCTGATTATCAAAACAGAACCTGGTGGTGGAGCTTGTCCTAGCTCTCTGTTTGCCTTAAAGTGATACAAAAGGTCATAAACCCCATCTTTTAGGGAAATCCTTTGTCAGCTACCTTTAAAGTGTAAAACCAGACCTGCCCTGCCAGAGCTCAATGAATGCTTTATATCTGGCTCTATTAGCCTTTGAAGTTCCCCCTAATCCGCCCCTAAATGCCTGGAACATGTTCTTCAAAGAAACTATAGTGCTCTCCAGTTTCATTTCAGAGTAGAGTTGCAGGCCTGTATGACTGTAGTGCATTTTTTGTTTTGTTTTTTAACACCTTTTTTCACTTACTGAATGTCACAGATTAGTATTCCTCATGTGAATCAGAGGAAAAATCCAGGATATTGTTGTTAATCCAACACCACTTTCCTTTGTCAATTTTGACAAACCGATTCTGTCATTCAGTGACTTCTTTGACCTAATCTTTGCCATTTTCATAAAATAGTGTATTTTCAATGACATGCTTTCATAGCTGATGCTTATCTCTATTTATCTGTATTTCTAAGTAGCATTTAGACTGTTATCTTATAAAAGGAACTGAAAACTGTGTATGTAGCCTTGGAGATGACGCTAAGCTGTCTACACTAGCAATGCTCCATGACTGTTGAAACACAAGTATTTTTGGGGATGGAGTTTGTTGCAGATCAGAGCAATCATGTTGCACATGCTATGCACTTGGTTTTTTTTTTTTTTTTTTAATCACAGATTCTGCTCCTGGTCTCCAGAAAGTGCAAGCTGAGCCTGGTTACTCATTAAGTGCACAAAGGCTCCTATCTCCTGCCTCTTAAAGCTCTTTTGCAGAGTAGTTTCCTGGGCTCCCCACGCTAATTACTAAAGAGATTCCAGGCAGATTCCGTCATCCTTGTTTTCTGCCTGACTGGGAATGTGAGAATAAAAGGGTTGATGGCAGAATAATGCGATCACTGGACAGTGCAATGCACAGCAGCTTGCCCCAGCATCACGTGAGGGAGGGGAGAGCAATGGAGATGATGCTGGAAAGAGAAAGGTCTGTAAATTCCTGAACACCCTCAATCTCCATCAACACTGCCCCTTAAAAGGAGACTTGGAAACACTGCCGTCTTTGGTGGGAGGCATTAGGAGAAGGTCAGGGCAGGGGCAGGCTTTTGTAAACCAAAGTCCCCTATAAAACCCCTTTCAGGCCCTCAAGCCGGATGCCTCCACCTTCCCGTACAAAGAGGCTGAAGAGCTGATGGGCAGTGAGTTGATAAAAAAAACAGTGACACAGATTAACTAGTGGGTGTGTGGAAGATGCACCGGAGCAAGGCAAACATGCCCAAAGATGGCCCGGGATAATGATGGTGTGAATGAGAGAATGTGGAAGGGCAGCTGTGACGTGATGCTGTGGTGTGCGGTCCTGGCAGAGCCCTGGTAGGAGCACGACATGTTGCAGCGAGCGGGGCACCTGCGAGGGCTCTGCTGGCCCATGGGCTGGCTGCTCTGCTCCTGCAGGGACACCGTGCGCTGGGCCCGTGGCTGCAGGTAGAAGGCAGCGCCAGGGCAAAGGGCTGACAACACAGTAGCATCTAAAGGGAGGGTTAAGTGCTAGTGAATCCTAGACATGCAGTGTCAGGCAAAGTCAGAATCATCTCCTCAGGAATAGTAGCTATTTCCTAGATACTATTTGCTATTTTTTGAGCTTTATCTCTGCTTTGTGGCTGGTTTGTTTGTTTGTTTGTTTGTTTTTCCACAGATATTTCTAAAGCATTTGCTGTGTAAATGTTTGTAGTTATCTATCTGTAGTTATCTATAAGTTTAAATGTTTCCTAGCACTTATTCATGAATCAGTCTGCAGTTTCTGCACCCTGTGGTTTTTCTCTTATGTATCCTGCAATGGGAAACAGCAGAGCAAAAAAAAAAATCTGATATCAGAAAATTGCAGTGGGTTGGAAGGGTGATGTCTGCTGCCTTTATGAGGGGAAATTGCATTGCCTCTTACTATTTTTTTTTACTTCTTTTGAAAGTGTGTAATTTTGTCACTGAATCCAGAATATATATCCTTCTAATATCAAGGCAAATATCTCCTGTTCATAACTGTTCATATCTCCTCCAGTTGGATTGTTTCACAAAATAAATTTGATGGAAAAGAAATGGAGTTTCCCCATGTCCTTGCACATGACAAACTTCTGATTCCCTGGTATCCTTCTAGGTAATGGCTAGAGCAGCCATTGGTGTGGAATTTAGGTGGGTGGCCTCTGAAATGTACCTAGTGTTTGGCAGAACAGCTTCCTTCTTTGAGGCTACTAACTTGGACTAATAAAAAGTCTCTCATCTCAACAGGTGCTTCATGCTCTGAAAATGCTGGTAGCTGTTCCTCCTTGCCATGTGAAAATGGTGGCAGCTGTATGGATTTGGAAGGGGGTTACCAGTGCACCTGCCCCACGCAGCCAGTCGCATACACAGGTGTAAACTGTGAGCTCCTGTATGACGCGTGCGTCAGCCACGAATGCCCGGCACACACAATTTGCCACAGGACTCTGGGACTCCCGGAATATGAGTGCATCTGTAGGCCTGGCTTCACAGGTACTGATTGTAACGTTGATGTTAATGAGTGTGAGAGCAACCCTTGTAAAGATCCTCGTTTTGAATGTGTAGATAGTGTAAATGGATACACCTGTAAATGTCAAACAGGACTGAATGGAGAAGGCTGCCAAACAGAAAGCTCTGTATGCTCTAGCCACCCCTGCCTAAATAACGGGACCTGTGTCGAGGGTCCTGGCGACTATTCCTGCATCTGCCAGCCTGGCTTCACCGGGGCCCTCTGCAGAGACAACATTGATGAGTGCGCGTCCAGCCCGTGCCAGAATGGAGCCATCTGCCGAGACAGGGTGAATGAGTATAGCTGTTTCTGTGTGCCGGGGTTCCAAGGATACAACTGTGAAATAGACATCAACGAGTGCGCGTCCCGGCCCTGTAAAAACAATGGCACCTGCCTGAATGAGATGGATCACTATTTGTGCCAGTGCGTCCCCGGCTACACAGGTACCTTTCATGCTCATGTACTAGCCGGGTGGTTGGGTTACATCTCACTGTTCATATAGCTCCACAGGGCGCCTGCTGCTCGACTGAAGGTGTAAGTATCTGGCCTGAGAAGCTGTTGCATTACAGCCCTGAGACTTAAATCTCTGTTGCATAACTCTAATTTCTGGAGTGTGCAGTGCCGTGTGAGTAATGGCATAGTTCATGCTGTTGTGACTTTCAGGCAGTAGATGAACTTTGACTTCCATATTGAGAAAAACAGATCCAAGAGTGTGAGTGGGAACTGTGTGAGACTGGATATAACGTAGATGTGATTAGTCTTGAGGCTGAAATTAAGGGAGATGTACAAGAAAAGAGTTTTATCATCAGAAAGATGGTGCTTTTTTACCAGTATGATGAATCTCTATGTAGCTTGTAATCCTTTATCCTGTCCTGCAGGGTTTCTCAGAGAAAGTAGTCTTTTTGGAAGAAAGTAGCTTTTAGTTGGGCGTTTCTTTTCTAACACTTTCAGGTCCAGAGAATTTTGGCTTTGCATGTGATGCAAGGATCTGGCTCTTGTGTGTGTGTGTGCTAACGGTGACTTGGAGTTATCTGCGAGGGAGGCAGCAGGAGGTTCTCCCTGCCTCTTATCAGAATGGAATGCTGTTGTGCTGCGCTCCAGTCTGCCTGGTACCACTTAGCACATGAACTTTCTCAGCCTTCCTCCTTGTCACAAACTGAAGTGTTTCAAGAGTTAGGTTGCTGTGAAGGAATGCTGCTGATTAGCAGTGGAATGAAGAGAAGTTACAACATCAGAAATGCAGTCATTGATGCTGAATCATTCCCTCTCTGATTTAAAAAAAAAAAAAAAAAAAAACAGAGATGAGGAAGAAAACCACAGACTTTCTTTATAGACCTTAAAATAACCACTGATTTTGATTATCAAACATAATGCTGCCTATACAGATCAGTGTTTTTTTTTCTTTCTGCTGAATAATCAGTTCAGGATTGTGGAATTACCCTGCTGAAGAGGGGATAAAATGGCCTAGGCAACTGGAGGAGCTTACTATATTCCAAGTTATTTTGATGTCTAATATAAGGCTTTGCTTTGTGATCTAGTGCTTCATCCTGATCTGCGAGGTTCTAGCACCAGCAGTTAGCACGGGTGGGTTGTTTCTTGTGCTTGCAGCTGGAATTTGGGTGAAGGAAGTTTTGTGTGAGCATTGACGAGTTTGAACCAGCAGATTAGGGGGCCCGCATTCCTCCAGGATTAGGATGGCCATGTCCACTATGTGGTGAGCCTTTGCCAGGAAGGGGAGATTAGGTGGATTGGCAGGTGCCACTGCAGTGACTAATGTTTGGAGGTGATGTCAGGCCATGGGCAACTCAAAGAGATGGAGTATAGTAGGATAGTTGCATAGAAGTTCTTATTCTGTCAGAGAAAATTGTGACTTTGGAGCAAAATGCATGACTTTGTTCTTCTTGGCGAGTCATATTGGAGCTAATGCCTAACCTCTAGTAATGTTTCATAATATAATGCTTACTAATATGTAGTATCACAGTAATTAGCATTTTGCACCAATTTAATGCTTTTTTTTCCTAGGAATCTCAAAGGCAAGTTACAAATACAATTTAAACAAATGGAACAATATTTTGGAGAAGGTAGAGATCATTTTGTGCAGCCAAAATGCAGCTGCTTATGGTGTAGAGCACTGGATCTGATTCATTTGCAAAGTGACGATGATGTGTTGGCTACTTCAACAAACCTGAATGAAAGAAACTAAAGCTTCATAAATAAAGTGAACTATTTACTTTTGTTATAAAACTAAAATTTAAAAGTCTACCCAAAATAATTTTGTCCCTGCTTTGTAAACATTTCATGTCATCCATTAATTTCTTGTATTCTTATGGCAATATTTATAAAAGATGGCTATGTCAGCCAGTTAAGTTGCTAACATGGCTTTTGTAATTCCAGCTCAGCATTCCAGTCAGCACAGCTACACTTTGTTGGATTCATAACACAGATATTTCTTTCTTTTGTAATGAAGGTGTAAACTGTGATGCTGAAATAGATGAATGTGAGTCAGAGCCTTGCCAGAATGGGGCCTTGTGCAGTGATCATGTTGGGTTCTACAGCTGCGCCTGTGCAGCAGGTTACCAAGGAATGCAGTGCGAGGAGGACATCGATGAATGTGCAAGCCAGCCCTGCGAGAACAACGGGACGTGTCATGACCTTATTAACAGGTGAGAGATCAATGGTGTTTTGACAGTTAGATACCAAGAATGATCTAAAGTTGTGCTTACTGTAACCTGTCAAAATTAGGGTAAAAATCCATGGGGTGAGTTGGCTTTAGTGTATTCTACATCCCTGTGGTCCCACTGGCAATAATTCAGAGGGGGAGTTACGGCAGTACATCTCTCCCACTAGCAGAACTCTTCGGATGCTCAAAGGAGGGTAGGAAGATTGCTTGTATTGCTTCCAGCTGGCCTATTAGATACAAGGTGGAGCATTATCAGCAAAAGCAACTGTCTGCCTAGGCTGAGAACATACCTCTCTGTCTGAATTTACCTTTTAACAGGTAAGGCGTGAGTTCAGAGGCTCTGCTGCGGTTGATCTACCCTGCCACTAGTGTGCCCTCTTGGAGCACATGGAACCGTCTTTCCCTCCGCCCCACAAATGGGTGCGAGGACTGGCAGCTTAGCTCTGTTTGCTCATCCTCGTCAAATTAAGAGCCGCTTCACTGCGCTGCTTTGCTTCCCCTCAGCTACCGTTGTGACTGCAGTGACACAGGCTTTGAAGGGGACCACTGTGAGGTGGATATTCTGGAGTGTGCCTCTGAACCCTGCCTGAACAGTGCCACTTGTGTGGAGGGGATCAAGAACTACAGCTGTGCCTGCTGGCCAGGTAGGTTAGAGAATTGTTTTGCTCTGGTGTCGACTGAGCACACTGTGGTGGGAAGCATTTGCTAAGTCACCCCTCTGAAGAATGAAGAGTCAATGATTGTGCTGCGTGGTCCAGTGTGATTTTCTTTATTCCAAACAGTAAGGCTGCCGCTACTCCCCTTTAAAGGCTGTCCCAGGAGCCAGCTGACCTTGTTGTTGGGAAATGTATCCTGATTCTCATCTGTAAAATCTCGCTTCTCCGCTCTGCCTTTTTCCATCATGCTCTTTTCCATCATGTGCTAATGCTTTTCTGGGAATCAGTTATCTGGCACCTGCCTTTGACATACTGAAATAAATAGGACTCTAGGATTTCCTACTAGCTAAACCACTATGTTTCTGGCTCTTATTTTCACCTTTAAGATAGCTACAATATTTGGGTGACTGGTGTCAGTGAAGTTGTGTGTGATGCTCATGCTGCTGCTGCACGGCAGGTTACACAGGGCAGCGCTGCGAGGAGGATGTGGACGAGTGTGCTGCAGGTCCCTGTCACAACGGAGGGGTGTGCTTTGAGCGGTCCAACCAAGCCTATTACGGAACACGGCCTGACTTCCCCAGTGATTTCAGCTACAGCCAAGCAGCTGGTTTCCTCTGCTGGTGCCAGCCAGGCTTTGCAGGTGAGTTACACATTAAATGTCCTATCTGTCTGTACCTGATGGAGATTGCGGAGCTGGAGGAGGTTGGAATGGAGCAGTGTTATCTGTGCAGAAAAAAACACTTAGTGACTGGTACTTGGAGGGGTACTTGGGAGTACTTGGAAGGATGCCACAGGCTGTGGCCTGAGGCATCAGGAGCATGCACATGTTCGTGTACTGTGTTCGTGTGTTGCAGGCAGCTGTCCGAGTGTTGTTCTCTGCCAGCAAGCCTCCCTTAACACCCCCTTTCAGTAGCTGAGGCAATAGCCTCTGCCTTTTCGAAGTGCTCTGAATGCCCTATGGCTATGAAAATGCCGGGGTGGATTCTCTTTGTCAGTCTGTCATGCATGTGGCAGAATTCATTCCTGCAAGATAACTGAAACACTCCTCATCAGAGGCAACTAATGCCTTGGAGTCCCAGATAACTGTCCTATATGTTCCCTCGGTGAGACTGCTGTCATGACAGCAGCTGTATAATCAGAGTGGGTAGGAGAGGGGGTCTTGATATCTTGCTCTTGGAGTTAGAAGCTCTATGGATGTTCCACCGAAATATTGCCTTTTCTCTCATTTGCCAAATATTTATACAAGCATTGATTTAACAGCTGGGAGAGGGTCTCTGGAAGCAGGAGTTAATACTTAATTCTTTTGTGAGAGAAGTGAGAATTTGGTCCATTGTTGTACAGCTGTAATGGCTAAAAGATTATGATCCTGCCACTACTTATTTTCATGACAGTGGCAAATCATTTGGCTTTTACTTATTTCATTTTGCCTTTTTTTTTTTTTTTTTTTCCAGTCGTAGCATCTATATATCAGAGTGTCTGGAGAGACAATAGTTCAAGTAATTCTTTTGCATGCTTAAATGACAGTTAAGAACAACAAATTATGAATGCAGTTGTCATTCAGATTCTCTCCTCCCTGATGCATGTATCCCCTCAAGATGGCTATTTGTGTTTTCACTTTAAAAGGGGAGACCTGCTCTACTAACATTGATGAATGTGATTCCCAGCCGTGTCAGAATGGAGGGCTCTGTGTGGACCTTATTAATGGCTTCCTTTGCCACTGCCCACCTGGATATTCAGGTAATGTTGCTGAAAGGGGGTAGCTTGGGTGAGGTCAGTCTGAGGGCTTGGGTTATTGTTTGGCTGCGTGGCTGGATTCCAGCACTAGCTGCCCCGGGCAGCTGAACAGAACTGAGATGAGCTATGTGGAGCTCGGGTGCTGCAGAGGGAGCTCAGTTCAGGACTCAGGTGGCTTGGGAAAGCTGGGTGGTTTTGGTGAAGTACATGATAGGCTCCAAAGTAGGTTGTGACACACATGTTGAAGAGCCTAAGACCAGCCTAGGTAGGAGACCTGTATCCTGGAGTGAAAGTTCATTGGGAGAACTATGTATGTGTTATGCATGTTATGAAGGTGAACAAAACTGGCCCTCAAATAAAAACATATACATGCAGAAAAAGGAGTGCTTAAAATTCTGCCTGTCACCAGTTTACTGACTGTAGCAGATTGGATTACTAGCACATAAGACATCTGTAAAACATCTCTATACCCTAACACCCCTGGATGATAAGAGCCAGGGGTTTTTGGCTGAAGGCAGTAATCTGCTGTGGTAAGAGGTCAAAAGGTCCCTGTGATGTGAGCAGATGAAGCCTTCTCTGTTTACAAGGGACTGGGGAATCGGGATTCTTCCAGAATGCCCTGCCTGACCCAGACAGGTTTGGGTTTCCTAGCTGTGAAACAGTGACAGTGAGTCTTGCCACCAGCTCGGCTGGAAGGCGCGCAGTTGTTTGCACTGAAGGTGCACTGAAGGCCTCCTGAATGTTCCCCAGTATAAGTACAGAGAAGATCAGGTGTCACAGGTATCTTCCTGTGTCAGAAGATAAGGTGAACACGAGGCCATGTATTGCACTTTCCCGGTGTCGATGCAAACTAGCTCTTCCAAGAGGTATGTCCTAGCCAGCAGAGCAAACTTTTCTTTTTTTCCTGCCTTCACTGTGTGATTTTTTATTATACACGCCTAATCTTTGTTCACAAAGATATAATGATTTCTTTTACTTTATTGCCATGTTCATTAGCCTAGCATGAAAAGTGAGAAGAATGTCTCCTAACAAATAACCCTTGCACCATTGTGTGCAGCTTCTCTCTGCCTGACAGAGACTATTTTGGTACTGGCTTGTGAGGACCTTTCTTTGGAGCTGCAGTCCCTGGGACAGATTTTCCTCTCTTTTCATGCTTGAATGATGCTAAACCTCATCTCAATTTAAAGTTTGTACTCCGTCTTCTGTGTCTTTTAACTGCACGCATACTCTTTGTTTCCATTAATATGATACCAAAAAGTAGTTTATAAGAAAGGTGGTCCCCAACTCAGTCTCATACAGGTGTAGTTTTGAGGCAGGTGTGGCCTTTATGCAGCGTTGCTGCCATCTCGTGGGAAAAAGAAAAACTTGAAGCCAGAAGAAAACCTTGTCCTTTAACTTCTTGGAAGAGGAGGTAGTGGCTTTCCTTAGACCATTGTAGGGCTGGATGGAAGGGAAAGTTTTCCATTTGCCTTCTGTGGCTGTACTGATGGAGCTGTGCTGGTGTAAACCTGCAGCCCTTTCCTGGGAAGACCCAGGACAGAGGTCCTGTCACGCCCAGAATCTCACCCAGCTCCTGGTTAGTACATTCCAGCACTCGGGTGAATTCCTTGAGGGGTTCATGCTAAATCTGGTTTGCTCACTACGTAATTTAGGCTAGGTCAAGAAAGACTTGCTTTTGTAGGTGAGGCTTTTAGCATAGGCTTTTCTCTAAGCTCTGCATTGGCACTGCTACACTAGTTAGAGCGCTGTACTCCAGAGAGGAGATGTCCAGATGAGATTGCTTGAAGCTTATCCTACTGGTCAAAATTCCCACTCACCCATGTGCACATTTTGCTTTTCCTTTCCGGTGCGCCAGCATCCCTCACGGAGCGCAGCTCTTGCTTTGCTTTACCAAACTGCAGGTCTGTTTAATGCTGTCTAAGTCTTACTTTGCTCCTGGACAGAAAAGCTGACATTCAGCACAGGATGGTGGGGAAAGGAGAGAGGGAGTTCGTTCCCAGCCTTCAATTTGGGGTTCATTAGTACTTGAAGGGGATTAGAGGCCGGTTGCTCTTCTGGATATTGTTTCTGGTAAAGGACTTTTGTCTCAGCCGAGGTAGTTCTGACAAGTTAGCACAGCAAAAGGCTGGGGGCCGGCTCTGAGATCAGTGAGGGCCTGTGGAGGAGTGAAGCTGACAGGGAAATAATAGCAATTAATCTCCTCTCCTTTGTCAATTAATCCCAGTATAGTCATGCTGGGTAAACAGCTTATTACTTCATATTAGGATCACAGAGCAAGTTTGTGAAGCTTCCCATGATGTTTCTGTTCAAAACACATTTCTGTGGCAACTTGGATCTGCCATGAACTTAGATTTAAGCTGCCTCTGCTGATTAAAGTGAACTTGCTACTCTGAAGAATGCTTTCTTGGGGCGGCAGGAGGCTTGCACTCTGCTGCTTTCCTTCATCTGAGGAATTTGGGGAGTGTTGGGATAACAGTATGAGTCAGGTCAGGAGAAAACCATTCCTTGCAAATTAACTGCCTCAGTCCTGTCTCAGTGTTGCAGGGAGATGAGACTTCCCCTGAAATGCAGTTGTCCCCAAAATAATGTGGTGCCTCATTCCTGAGAGAAGTCATAGGAAGCCCTGGAAGAGCTGTGCCGTGCGCCAGTCTGTGCTCAAGTAGAGATGTGCCCTGTGAGGGTGTAAGGAGTGTGAAGCGAATCATCATTCGGCTGCTGCACAAACAGAGGAGAATGAATCTTGGATGGTCTTGGAAATGACGACTGCTGTGGTTAATAGAAAAGGCTTATTAAGAAAAGCTAGTCT
>VZSV01000068.1:753536-769181 GCA_013398735.1 Nothocercus julius | reverse complement strand
CCATTTTTTTCTATTACTGTCAGTAATGTCCACAAGGAGTCGGCCATGAAATCTGTGCTGATTGGCGTGATCCTGAATGGAATTTTTCTGCTAGCAGGTAACGAGATCTATACGGTAATTGCAATGTGTCCTGGCTGTTTGCGTGCCTGCGCAGGGCAGGGAGCGATTAGTGGTAGCTGGAGGCATGAGGAGAAGAGCAAGAATTCAGTAGAAAGGAAGAATGTTTTTATTTTGAGGAGACCTGAAGTTTTGTTTTGGAAACCTTAGGGCCCAGGAATTTTCTTGTTGCTGCGAGGTGAACCCTGGGCAGTCAGCGTGTCCCAAATGCATCTTTGCTACAGTTCTGCCCCACTTGGGAAAGCAGGTCCTCCGCTGGGATCCGTTTTGGGGGTTTATCTGAGGCGTACGTCCTTACTTCGTGTTCAGGTGTACTTTGTAAACACGCCAATGTCTTGTGTTAGTTCTGCAAAGCACTAGTTTTGCTTTTCACAGAATGTTTTGGCATTTTCCCCTTTTCCTTTAGTGCTTTAAAACTCCTTTGCTGCAAAGTAGCTTTTGCTTTCGCTGGGAGGACAAACCCTTCACCAGTGCTTCTCCCCCTCCGTCCCCGTCTCCCTGAGTGCGCGGTGGGAGAGAGGTCAGAGCGGGTGTTGCCATGGAAATGGCAGGAATGGTGCAAATATAATTGTGTCGGTCCGTTTGTTGCTGCTAATTCTCTCTGTCTTTCTCACTCTCCCCTGTGCCCCCCTCCCCTCTTTGCCTTGGCCCTAACAATAGGACCCTCATTAGGATGCAGTAGGGAAGGCTGCCAGGAATGCGCGGGCTTGGGGAGAGGGGAGCCCGACCCGGCACCCCGCTGCCCTCCCAGCCTTGGGAATTAATGGCAAGGGCCCAGGGACTACCTTGTACTCCAAGCTCTTTTGCTGTGCTAAATTACAATCTCTTTCTTTGTTTTGTTTTCTTCTTTTTGTTTGTTTGTTTGACATACATATCTGGTGAATTATATGATTCCTGTAGTATGCATAATGAATCTTTGCTCATTAATAGCAGCAAATTATTGCTTTCAGAGGGTGGTAGAGTATATGAATTTTAATAACACTTGCATTTATGAAATAAGACTGTTCTTGTCACATTGATAATGCCTTAGAAATACTTCTGGGAGTAGGTGTGCATGGAAATGCTAGTGGGTTCACCCTGATAATGCTCAAATACTGGAGGCTGTTCAAGCTTAAGCCAGGTCTTGAGTGTCTGTTTCTAAACCCAACTCTTGTGGTCTGGGGACTGTTAGCTTGAACACTGCCAAATTAACTGGCATATTTGAAAATAATTGTGTGCAGATAGCAACATCTTAAATAGCACTTGTCTGGTTTGCAGATAACAACTTCCACCGCTTTTAACAAAGAGAAGAAACTCATTAAATGTTTTAAAGTCACCTAGTGTAGCGAATTAGACTGGTGAAATAGCTCTCACTACTGATAGTCCAAATATTAATAAAGATTTCAGCTAAAAGATATAGCGGGAACAGAGAAGACTTGCAGAATAACTTCTTAGGTAATATGGAGTCTCCTTTTTTTCATTTCTGAGAAGGAATGCCTAAGCTTCTCATAGAGAACCAAAGTACTTTACATGTCTTTAGTACCTGCTTTCCAGTGGGTTTGCAAAGACTCAACTGTCCATGTTTTGGGGAAGATTGGAATAACGGAAACAATCCAAGAAATGATCTGCACTTCTTCCTACAGTAATGGCCTAAACCAAAAATCTTGTTATTCTGGAGCAGGGAAAAGTTCCTTCATTTCACTGGCATCCCCTTTGTCACTTATACTCTGTCATTTTCTGTCAAAACCCGAAGTTGCAGACCCTGCTGCTAAGCTGAAATTAGCATCTAGGGAGCAATATGCAACAGAAATTTCTTTCCTCTGTCTTATTTTGGTGTAACTGAAGAATTTGAAAACTGGAGATTTTCAAATGAAAATGACAAAAATCCCTAGTGACAATGGAGCAGGTGAAGGCAACACAGCTGGTTGATGGAGGGGATGGTGTGATCAGTGCAGGGTATATAAGGAGTTAGTGAGTCGTGTTGCCCTGGGTGATTGGTGAGCCAGAGGTGACACTGGCTTCCAGGAAAATTAGATGTCAACCAAATTTTTAGAGCTCTGGCACTGTCTCCTCTGCTATTGGTATGTTTTCAAAAGTGCTCCAAAATCAAGTCTGATGTTGTGCAGGCTTCTAGGACGGTAAAAACACATTAGACATTATTTTAGAGGCTTTTCCTTCTCCTGTCTTAGCCCTGTGCAGGCTGGCTGTTTGCTGGCAGAAGCAATGACAGTGATGGTGATGCTTGTGTTCCTGTAGGAAGAGCTATCCCCCTTCCTTTCTTCTGCTGAGCATCTCCCTTTCCTCTCTGTGAGCTGTGAGGTGAGACAGCAGTGTGTAGAGAGCTGAAGTGTCAGCTTATTCTTTTCACCCTTTGGAAACAAATAATCTAGAAATCAAACCAGCTGTGTCCCAGGGGAAAGCTTGGTGTTTAATTAGCCACCAGCTTGGGGTTGTGCACTCACCATAGGGACTAATTTGCCACCTGGTAAGGAGCACTCACCCCACTGGTGCCAGCTGGGAGGCCGGGAAGCAGCGGAGCAGGTGTTGGTGCTGCTGCTCTGCGCTCAGAGCCCGCTGGCCAGAGGGGCTGCCGCGTGGGCTGGGAATGTGCTGTGGGAAATGGGGCGCGCTCCTGCCGGCCAGCTGGCACCTGCCTCCTCAGGACTGCTCTGTCTTCCCAGAGAGTCAGAAATTCACTTCGTGTCTGCTTCTGCTATCTGAACTCTTGGAATCTGCCCCTCTTTGCCCTTCTAATATCAGCAGCTATTCATGGTGAGCAGGCAGCGGGTGATCTGTGCACTTTCCTAGCGCAGTCTCTGATCTCCAGTGGGCAGCATCTACAGGATTTGGGACTAAAATGAACCTAACTATATTCCCAAAGCTGTTCAATAGCCTCCCTCCTCACGTGTAACTCCAGCTTGAATCTGACAGTGTTGAGAGCCCTCCAATCCACTGATAACTCAGAAAACCTGCATTTTTCTTAATTCCGGTTGAAGTCCTCTTCTCCCAGGCAGGGATTTCAGCCTTGCTTCTTCCTGTACTGCCTCTATTGTCATAACAGGTGAGATCAGAGCCCAGGGGCTGCGTGCTGAGCAAGCCCTACGTGGTCACTGGAAAAGGGTAATGCCAAGGTCATTCTAGCAACACTGGCTCCGATGGACACATCAGCAAAGATCTTCCAGGAAGAGGTTATTGGCTGAATTCAGTACTTTTCCACAGAGACTACGCACTTCTGGTTAAAGTCTGTAGAGCTATAGCTACCTCCCGCAGGGATCTGAGATGTTATCTACAGGCCCTATTTCTCCCTCAGTGCTTCTCAGAGCAGCATGCACAATATGTCCCTGTACTGACACAGAAGAATGTTTTGGGTCTGGAAGCTAGTGTTGGGTCCCCACCTATCTGCGGAGGAGGCCCTGGTGACAGCAACTCAGCATTGCTCAGCAGAGAGTGAAGCAGCTTGCGTAGGCAGCGGGCTGCGCTGTGCGGGCTGGACTCTGACGTTTCCTGCCACCCGAGGGGGTCCCTTCATCAGCATACACATTCAAGAAGCCTCCTATCTTGGCTAAGTTTCTTATCACACTTCATCAAGTCCAGCTCTAGGGCTCATAATGCAGCATCTCCCCTCAACTCTTTCCCTCAGGCAACTCTCTAATCTCTTTGACATGCTCATTCTGTTTAGTGGCCTTTCTTTACAAATGTCTTTTGTGTTTTGATTCCCCTCCTTTGTATGAGGATTCCTTCTCTTTCTTTCTGCTGTCCCACTTGTGCTTGCTAGCTAGGTTCTGTATGTAATGCTATTAGACTGGGATAATCCATGCTTGGCTTATCTGTGCAACTGTCTCTGAAGATTAGTGAAAACCAGTGTTATGGGCTAGATAAACAGTGAACTGGTTCAGAAGGGCTCTTTCTTCTGTCGGTCTGGAAATGCTCAGGAAAATGACGGCAGATTTTCATTAACCAGATTGGAGTGTAGCTTACTTGAGTTCGGCTGGGATAAAAATGCCCCAAGGATTCAGACCAACTGTAGTGCAATAGTTTTTACCCAGTTTACTTCTACGGGACTGGACAGAACAGAAATCAGCTTAAGTGTGAATGTGGCAAAGTGCCTGTGGAACATATGTGGTGCTGGTGTTTGCTAATGAACTGAGCTTCTTGAGTGTGTGACAATGGAGGGTTGTTTTGGGTTGTTCTCCCAACTACAGAGCTTGGATTCTCTTAGTTGAGGCTTTCCAATAATTTGTCCAGCTGGTGGTCCAGTTTGATGCCATCTGCAACATCGGTGTCATGCTCCAGTCAGATCTACAGTCTTAATCTAAGTTTAAATGTACTGAATGTATGAACAAGTGAAACACAAAATCCTTGTCTGTGCTGCTTTATTTCTTTAATATCTCTGCTTGCTCTCCTTGCACGCGGATCTCCTGCCGTGTTTGAGATCCTCGCGGAGAGGACAGCAGAGGCTCTTAAGTGCTGCAGGTGGACTGGCCAAAGCTCTGTAAATAGCACGCTCTTTGCAGCAGCTGGGAGGACAGCACAGAAGTGGCTTTTTTGTGTACATTAGTGGTAGGCTGTTTGGTGGTGAGAGATGGGCTTCTTGCTGGCAACTGTTGGGCTTTTGGTGGTTTTGTGAAGCTGAGGGCTTAGGGAGCTGGAAGTGCTCGGGAGGGCGGTCTGCCTCGCAGGCTTGCTCTGGGGAAGGGAGCCACAGTCCCCTGCAGTGAGATCCCATTTCTAAATCTCTTTCGCAGGTGTGGAATGTGCTGTTAACATCAATGAGTGTGAGGAGGGTCCCTGCAAGAATGGAGCTGTCTGTGAGGATGGCATTGCTGACTATACCTGCCACTGTGCCCCTAGCCAGGATGGCATTATATGGGGAGGGAAGAACTGCTCTGTGAAGCTCACTGGGTGCCAGACGCATGACTGTCAAAATGAGGCCTTGTGCATCCCAACCTACCTAGCTGAGAGCCATGGCCACCTGTGCCAGTGCCAGCCTGGTTTCTATGATGCCACATGCTCAACACCAACAACGTTTTCCTTTGCTTCCAGAGGGTATCTCCTCATTGAGCTGCCCATGAACAATGAAAGCAGGAGGGACGTAGCAGGGGATCAGCTGGCCAACATGTCCCTCCGGTTCCGAACCACCTTGTCAAGCGTCATCCTTTTTTACCGAGGCCATGAAGCTGAGTACTTGTTCCTGGAGCTCTTTGATGGTGTTCTGCATGCAGGACTGAAGAGGGAGGATGTTGAGTACCTGTTACTCCTGGAGGGGCTGCGAGTTGATGATGGCCACTGGCACAAAGTTGAAGTTCTTCTGCAGAGCACCGTGCAGCTAAAGCTCTGGCATGACTCTTGTGACGCAGGTGTCTGCCTGCAGAGCATTGCCGTCGGGAACAACACTGCTTGGATCCCACATGCCTTCCAGAATATGTACGTTGGAGGTGCTCCCGATCCAATGGCCAGCAACACGCAGAGCCAGCAGGGCTTTGTTGGCTGCCTGCAGGACCTGCGGGCGGATCGGGAAGCTTTGCTCCCACGGCATCTCCCTGTGGGCGAGTCGGCCCTGGTGGCCCTGGGGTGTGACAGGACAGAGTGGTGCCTCTCTCAGCCTTGCTCTCATGGAGGGCTCTGCGTGGACCTTTGGGCAACCTTCCAGTGTGACTGCTCTAGGCCATACGGAGGCCCAACTTGCTCCTATGGTAAGTGCTAAGTGACGATGTACATCTGCCAGTCAGTGCTCCAGAGATCCTAGGTAAGTGTTAATGCTAGCTCTGGAAGCGCTGTTTTCTGCTCTACTAGGGAGAGAACTAAAGCAGAATCCTCTGTAAATAAAATGTTCATTAAGCTCTTTTCTGTCACCGGCTCCTGCAGGAATGATTGTCAGTTTTGTGGTGCAGACATTATGAACCAGAGGCTCTGACCTCATCTTTGAATCTGATCTAAGTGATTACAGGAGGGCAGTGAAGTTGTTTCACTACAAAAAGCTGTTACTTGAGCTTCTGCCTAGAGGGGGAAAAGGAATGTGTTATAGATAAAATACAAACTGTTAAAGGAAGGTTTCTGACAATTCTGGGATAATATCATTCCCATTTGCATTTTTGTGCTCCTGTAAGGCTTCTATTAATATTGTCGTTGCATTTTTTCCTTTCCTTTGTCCTAAACACAGCAAGAGGGGAGTAGCTCTGCTGTTATGGGATTTACAAAATTTAAAAGGAACGCTATAGCTTAAAATTCCCCTAATAAATCTGCTAGATGGCAAGGGTCCTGCTAGACCTGCTTTCTTGCACCTGCTACTTGTCTGCTCTGAATTCCTGCCTTCCAAAGAGAGCAAGGACACATTCACCTGCTTCCTAATTTCCCAGACCTTTGCAGGGAGAGAGCGTAATTGCTCTGAAATATGTTGGAAATGTTTGAAAGAAGGGTCATGCCCCATTCATAAAGGATTGCAGCTTTGAATATCGCAGTGTCAGCTGCCTTCCCTTTGTTGCAGAACTCATGTGCCTTTCTTTTCTTTTCCAGAGCGCCCAGCGGCAACGTTTGGCCTGGAGAATTCCACCAGCTTTGCCTCTTTTGCCCTTTCTGACAGCCTTGGTGCAAATTTCAACATCTCCTTTTTCATTCGTAGTCTGAAACCTAATGGTCTGCTGTTACAAATCAGCAATGAAACTGACCCCTGTCTCACCATATACTTGAAGAATGGCAAGCTGAAGATAGAGATATCTGCAAATACTGTGACCTTTCCAAAAAACGTAGTTGATGGGAGAAGACACTTGGTAGCTCTGTCTTTCCAAGATGGAGTTGTTCATTCCCATCAATCAGAGAGAGATGTGCAGCTAGGGCAGCTTGTACCTAGACCTCTTCTAGCTGGCTATGAAGTGCATATTGGTGGACATCCTAACCCGGACAGCACTGCTGACTGGGGAGGTTATTTTAAAGGCTGTTTGCAAGACGTGCAACTGAACAACCTTGAAGTACATTTTTTTCAGGCTGAGAACTACAGTCTGCCACAGGAACTGAATAGAGCTCTAAACACCAGTCTTGTGAATGGCTGCATCTCTGATGACACCTGTAAGGTAGGAAGTATTTCATTGCCCTCTAAGTTTTAAGGATTGTAATTAGGCCGTAATATATTCTAATGCCAGCAAATGTCAAATGTTTCAATTAGATGAGCTTGAACCTGTAGGGATTGGTGCCTTTCCTTTTTGTTTCTAATAATTTCAAATTGCTTTTAGCTTATGGTGACTTTTCTCAATTGCATGTAATTAATCAGCAATTACGTAAGTCTGTGAGAGTCTTCTTAGTACATAGATAGCCAGTATTTCCTTGCTCTTCCCCCCCCTCCCCCCTTTATTTCTCCCCCTCTGTTTTTTTCCCCCTGTTGAAACATGGGCAAAAAGGAAGAGGCTGCAACAGGAAGAGCAGGAAAGGAGTGCTCCAGAGCATCTTCTGCCTGTAATCATAGTCTCACACCCATTATGTAACTTTATCTCTCTTTGCTCATGTATTTCATAGTATAACTTTCCAAACCTGAAAGCTGCAGATTTCTTTAAAGATGCAAACATGGGAAAACTGCTCTGTATTGACTTAGGCAAACGTTTGCTTTGACTTAAGCACATGCAAACAGAACCAAAAAGCTTAGCCAGAGAAGAGCAGGGCCTGGTAGACCCTTAACGTCAGAGGCTACAGCAACAAAAGCAGAAAGAGCAGGCAAGGACATGGTTCCCTTTCCCCCCAATCAAGTAACTAAATACAAATCATCAGTAGCCTAGTACTGCCTTGTGATTTGACTCAACAAAAACACTTTCACAGGGGAACTTAAAAGACTAGCGTGTCCAACACCACGCTTACCATATTTGTTAGCGTCTGAGTATGTAGATTTTGCAACAGGCTAAAGGTCAGCACGTTCATACCATTAGCTGTATGGGTGAGATGCTCTCTGAAGCACGAGGTCCTTGCACGTGTCCTACCCGCTGCTCTTTTCCAGTCTTATGGAGCTACCTAGAGACTTTCTGTAGATCAGCAGTGCACCCAGGGAAAGGCGACGTCTCAGAAGTTACTTATTCAGAGGTCTTTTTGCTTCCTCCACTGCCACTGAATTTCTCTTTTAATTGCACTTCTTTCTGATTCAAACTGTGCTTGTATTACACCCTTATTTCACGCTTCCTCTTACCAAATTCTCTTAGATCCAAAATGAACTATGCTGTTCCTAAATTCACCTATCCTATTTTTCAGTCTGAGCCATGCCAGAATGGGGGCAGGTGCATCGTCACTTGGAATGATTTTCATTGCAGCTGTCCAGCAAATTTCACTGGGAAATTTTGTGAAGAGAGAGTCTGGTGTAAAAGTGACCCATGCCCTGAAGCTACCACCTGTATCGACGTTCTAGCAGGTTATGTGTGTAAGTGCAGTTCTCCTCTTAGCATTTATGTCCACAGCCAGGCAGTATTCCCGGCTCACATGGCTGCAGTGCATCTAAGCGTGTGTAAGGCCATTAATGCCCAGATGCATACTCTTGCAGGCAGCAGGCACTGTGGGTTTACCACCAGTTCGGAATAGAGCACATATAGTACTTAAAGGTGTTTTCTTCTGTTACTTTGATTTGATCAGGGAAGAACCTGTCCATGAGATAACTACCCATCTTATTACCACTGCAGTGCAAAGACCATCCTATTCTCTGCAATGTTCAGCCATTTCTAGAGTCTTTCACCAAGTTTATTTCACCAAGTAGCACTTGAACAATTAAGTATTGTAAATGTGTCTTAATTTTCACCTATGGCAGAACCCTGGGGAATGAAGAAAACTGGTTAGATAATAATAACCTAATGCGGGAGGAATATTTTCTCCTGGATCACAGGATGCCAAGGTGTTCCCTGCTCTGCCATGGGCTTTTTCACTGACCTTGAATGTGTTATTTTCCTGACTTACAGGGTTTTTTTGGCAATAAAATGGGAGATAATTGTATCTTTGTGCAGGGCTCTGAGACTGATAAATAAAAATGGCTACACAAGATTTGGATATTTCTGTTAGAGGTGCTAGCGTAAACAGAAGGAGCTTTAACGGGGCCAGCGGCCAGGCCTTTAATGCTGCTCACACAAAGCTTGCATGATTCCCAAGAGAGGGAGCCTGCCAGGCGTTTGCCATTGGTCTGACCCAGGACACTCCCTGTCTTTCGAATCCCTTATGCTCTTCCCCTGTATTTACAGGTCTGGCTAATGCAACATTTAATAGCTATGCTGCCATTGAATTTACCACCAATACATCAGTGACGAGAACTCTGAGCAGCCTCCACCTGGATTTCAGAACGAGGGATGAAGATGCTGTTTTGCTGTGGGCTGTGGAAGAAGTGGATTCCCTCAAGATAGCCATTAGGAACTCCTCTCTGGCTGTCGATATCAAAAGTGGGAATAGCATCGAAGGGGTCAGCTTCCTGAGCCAGATGCCGGTCACGGACGGTGCCTGGCACACGATCTCCATGTCCATGGAAGAGCCAACTGCACTGTCTTCCAGATGGCTAGTTTGTCTGGATGGATCTGTTAATATGACTCTGCAGGGAAATGCTGGGAACTTGGACTTCTTAAAAAACAATGCACCAGTAGTTTTAGCTGAAAATTACACGGGCTGCCTCGGACAAGTGAAGATAGGGGGCATCTACCTGCCGTTGAGTGCCCCGCTCCCTTACCCCCAGCCAGAGCAGTTCCAGGTGTCTCACAGAGGGGCCGTGCAACTCGGCTGTGCCGGGGCCGACGTCTGCGCGTCCGGCCCTTGCCTCAACGCCGGCACATGCGAGGACTTATTCAATTCCTTCCGCTGCGTCTGCAGCGCCGGCTGGGGGGGGCCGCGTTGCGAGGCCAACATCGATGAGTGCCAGTCAAGCCCATGCGTTCATGGGGACTGTGTGGATGCAGTGGCCGATTTCCAGTGTGAATGTTTCCGGGGATACATTGGGAAGAAGTGTGACATCAATGTGGATGACTGTGTGCGGCACCAGTGCCTAAATGGAGCTACCTGCGTTGATGGGGTTTATGGCTATTCCTGCAAGTGTCCGGCCCAGTATTCAGGCCCTCGCTGCGAGTAGGTGCCTTGCTTGGTTTGAAGAAGGGCTTAGGAGATCCCCCCAGATAACTTGGATTTTTACTTGGGGATACTTCGGGAGTTTTTCTCCCTTGCTTTTAAAATGCTTGGTCAGTCACAGTCTGTCCTAGTTTTGGTACAGCTCCATCATACAGTAGTAGCAGCACAACCTGCTCTCAGCATGCCAAAAGCGAAATTCTGGATGGTTTCTGAGACTTTTCTTGGGTTATGTCAAACTCCTCCATTGAAGTAGCCATGAGTGTGCTCATGAACCTTGTCACCCCAGTCTCCACTGAATCGGAGTACACTTCAGAAATGATTGCTGCTACTGTTGCAAGAGGGAGCTTTAAAGGTTGTCTCTTGTTTTTCCCCAGATGGCCATTTCCACCTCAACAATGTGGTAAGAACTTTACCTGTCTGAATGGCGGCAAGTGCATCAGCGAGACCTGGGGAGCCAACTGCAGTTGCAAGCCAGGTTTCACTGGAAGGAAGTAAGTGCCTTTATCCTGCTGCCTGCAAAGGAGCTAGTGCTAACATTTTTCCGTCGGTGAGATAACTTGTAGAGGTTCAGATGGTTCATCCTGTCATATCTCCTTTTCCCATTCAAATGACTGCTTGAAAACTGCCAATTAAATGTTATTTTTAGTAGAGGTAGGTTTGATAATGATACTGCTGGCATTGCTGATTTTCATAGCTAGACTGTTTCTAAGTATTTTGTAATTTTAAGCATTTCTATTTCATGACTCTGAGTTAAATAGCTAGAAAACTTGGTGGGATCAGTTCAGGAGAAGTAGTGGTACTGACAACTGTGTAGAGACGGGACAGCTTGAAACAAACACTAGGATATGGTGAACGATTAAAACCAGACCCGTCGTTTTGAAGCTGCAAAAGTGTGTTTACATTTATCCATTTTCTGATTCTAATTTCTTAACAGCCTTATGCCTCATGGGAATTCATTAACTGGGCTAGAGAGCCATACTGGCTTCTATCATTTAGAAACGACAGGAGGATTTTTATGAATGGCTAAAACTTTCATGTTGTTTGACCCTGGAGAAAGCATCTGAAAAAGAAGCAAAGGAAACTTTTAAAATAATTGAGGCCTTTGTAGGCTGTATGATCCATGCAAGCACAAGAACCAAGTGTGAGAAGTTTAATTCTAATACTCTTTTCCTTTCCAGTTGTCAAATTAACATAAATGAGTGTGATCCAAACCCTTGCCAGAATGGAGGTACGTGTCAAGACTCTGTGAACAAATACGAGTGTGTGTGCAGTGCCAGCTACACGGGAGACCGCTGTGACGTTAACGTAAGCACCTCCTTCCCTTTGCTCTTGGAAGTTCCTCTCTGTCCTTCCAAACTGTGATTGCGAGAAACAGAAATAGCTTTAGAAGAATCCCTTGGTATGAGGATGCTAGAGAAACAGCCTTTGTATTGCATAGTCACCTCTATGTTTTGAAGTAAAGCGCGCTAGAAAGCACAGGTAGGAAATCAGCTGGTACCAAGGAAACACAAAACCAAGGAAACTTCCTTTTTTTGGCAATGCTGATGCATGTTAGTCTCCAGCATAGAAATAAATGTCAGTTACTTTTCAGTGTCTGACAAGGGCTGCCATATGGGTTTCAGGGTTCTATATTAATACCTTTTAGACTGTACTGCAGATGGACCTGCAGAAAGTAGATATAAGTAATATCTGTCTTATGCTCATAGAGAAAAGAAAAACCAGAATTCTAATTACATCTTTTTCAAAACAAGAACAATGATGATAGAATGGATTGTATCCAAGATCCCAAAAGATTGTATGGCAATAGATGTAGTGCTTGTGGAGTGTTAAGGCTTTTTTCACTTTCACAGTGCAAATAAGGGGATGAGAATAGGCAAAAATATAAGGAATGGGGAGCCAAATAGTTGACATGTAACTTCTCTCATCTCTATTAAATATGAAATGTCTGGGTAATATGAAACAAATTTCAAAAGGTCAGTTTATTTCTTGCATTACTGGATTACAGGGTGTGACAGAGGTGTGAAACACAGAAGACAAGGAGATAATTATTAACAAAGTGTCTCAAAAGTGAGACTTACACTGGGGAAAGGGCTAAAAACCTACTCTAATTCTCTTCCCCTCTGCCCCCTTCACCACCTTGCACTGCCTCCCACAGTTTTGGGAGAATGCAAGTTCAGCTGGTATTTTATTTATATTTTTGGATGAGATAATTTGAAATAGCAAATACAATTCAAATAGAAGTAAAAAAACCAGTGTGCTTCTACCCACTGACTGTGATTTTCTGACCACTGGATAGACAGGCTTTATGATGCTTTTTCTTTTCTTCATGAGCAAAGCATTGGTGCTTGAGACTGAGATCCTTCCTCTCTGGCAACTGTTAAATCACACCTTGCTTCTTTCTCTGTAAAGCCACTGCATGCACAGGTAGCTTGTCTGGTAACCTGGGAATGCACTAACCCGTACTGCATGGAAAATGCTATGCACCAAGGTGGAGTTTGCTGCTGTTGCTGTTACTAAGGGTAATAGAGTTATAGAATGCATGTGTCACAAGGTCACTCCTGACATTTCCAGTTTCCATGTGTGAACTCCATCGGGTACCTCCCTTCTGTCCTGGATACTTGCAGACTCCCTGTATTCATGCTCATCCTATTACTTGTTGCAGAACTGTCTTTCCTTGAAAAATCATAGTACTTGCGGTGGTGGTGGGGAAAAGCAGAGAGTATGAATAACTGGCGGGGTGTGCTCTTAATGATCGGTGTAGAAAAGACAGTGCATTAACTGCAGGCTCTGTTCCCTGGCACCAGCCGCAGCAAATGAGGGCCGTGTGACAGGCAGCCGGGCAGCCGCCTGGAAACTGCTCTGGCATCGGTGCTGTGCCACTAACCTGCATGCTCTGCAAAACTAGAACTAACCCCTAGCACGTGGCTTGAGTTTCGGGTTTGTACAAGGAGAAAGATAATCCAACAGCAATCGATTTGAAATTCAGTCATTTGAGAATGGTAGGACTTCCAAGAACTCTCTTCTCTCGGGAATATTCTTGCTCACTGTTGGAGAGCATCCTTTTGCTTCAGCAGTGCTTTCTGGCCTACATTGCTTTGTGAGAGTGGCCCAGAGTATACAGAGCTTAGTATCTAATCGCTTTAAATAATCAACTTGATTTCTTATGCTTTTTGTCGGTAAGGTGGCAGAAACTGTTTTTGACAATAAGAAAGATTTCTTAAGCTTATCAGGTCATTTTAAAGCTTTTTTTAATGAGACAAATTCCACAATGTTTTTATTCTTTATTACTGCATCCTCACTACCATCCTTAATCCCAAAGGGGCAAAACAATACTCATGTGGCTACATTTCTTCAGTCCTTGGGCTTTCAGTTTGGCATCTCCCATCAATACATCAGTCTTTTTAACATTCTCACCTCCCTGCTAGACGTTGTCTTAAAGTCAACAGCAAGTAAGAGTCCTATGGAGCAGACTTAAGAGTGTGAGCCTTGGCAATCTACAACTTCTCAATTTCAAAATCAGTGGATTGCATACATAACATTCAGTATTCAAATTATTTTATCCTGGTATTTCATAAAGTTTCTGTAAGGTTTTTATGCCATTTCTTGATTTCATAGTCTTCTGCCTTTGAGATATGTTAAATATGAAGCCTGAAAACATCTGGTGTTAGTGAAATTTCTAGTGATAACTTCTAACTTTATATTTCAGTCTGCTATTTGCAAGAAGTTGTCTTAAGACAAGATTGCTACCTCAGCTGCTGATTGCACTGGCATTTGAAGCTTAAGGGGCTTTCCTGCTGTGAAAAGCCTTATGCAAGGAGGAAAATACAGTGTGTGTGTGATGTTATTTGAACTGTTTTACTTTATCTGACACGTCGAAAGTGTTGATCAGACTCTTAACTATTGCTCTTTCTAATTGTAACAAACAGCTGTATAGTTTGGTTAGCAAGTGATGTGCAAAGGACTGTTTTTCATAGCAATTTTCTAGACTCAGGTTAGTCCCATAAATTGTCTGAATTTAGGTTTGCTGTCTCTATGCCAGTTAGCTAATCAGCTTAATAAATCTTCTCTTTTCTTCCTCATGATAATTCTGTCCTTGTGCCTGCATGAATTATTGTAATGTCATTAACTGTCCCATCAGTCAATCTCTGTATATAACTCTGTCCTGTTGAGAATAACTAGCAGCTTCGGCAGAGCTGAAGAATGTCCCTGATGTCACTAGTTTTAAATTACAAAGAAAAATTCAGAGCTTCTTATTGGCTGTTCTTTGCATTAATAAAAAAAAAAGAAACAAATTTCAAATTTGAAAACAGTTTGCTTAGAGATTAATGTTCTCTGTGCAGGTGCCCTCAAGTCTTCTATTTATTTCTTGCTCCTCTTTTTCCATTCAGGTACAGATCATCTGTCCACCTTTTTCTTCTTAGTTTCTTCCCCTCTCTCTCTTCTGCAGTCTGACCTCTTGAGGCTCTCCAGCTTAAGTCCTGGTAACTACTGGGATTTCATTGTTTCTCTGTTAATTTCTTTTACAGAAAGGGACTCCTGGTGCTTTCTTCCCTTCCCCACTAATTGAAGTAGCTGTCCCCGTAGCCTGTGGCTCTTTACTGCTACTCAGTATCGGTCTCGTATTCATGATTCTCACTGCAAGGAAGAGGCGCCAGTCAGAGGGAACCTACAGTCCAAGTCAGCAAGAAGTGGCAGGAGCTCGCTTGGAGATGGACAGTGTTTTAAAGGTGCCACCCGAAGAGCGGTTAATATAGGCACTGCCATGGCAAGGAGATGCATCTGCAAGGTCTGCTTGGACCTTGAGCCTTTTTTCATGCACATGAGCAGCAGATCCGCTCTATCTCAGTTTCCTTAAGGCACGGTGTCGAAGACATGGACTTAAAAATCCTGGTAGACTGGTCATACTGTGGCTGTTGCAGCTGGTTGCATTTAACTGAGTCACTTGCCCCTCGCTGGCTCACAGTGAGCTGCCCTCCTGCTGCCCTCCGCGCTGGCAGCGGCTCCTGCTTTGCTGCTCTGCTGGCTCCAGGCAGCTGGTGCTGCTTTAAAAGGCAGGGTTACATTAGGCACTAATTGCAGATGAAGATGTATACTTTTAAGGAGAGATGTACAGAGGATATTTGTGATTGGTTGTATATACTGTTTTCTTTCGGGTTTCCTTTTTTTCTTTTCAACAACTCAAAAGTCACCCAAAGCTTTTTCAGCTCAGAAGTATGAAGGTTTCAAATCTGGTTTCACAAAGCAGTCTACAACAGCAACAGCAGCTGTGAACTCCTGCCTCATGGTAGACAGTGTCCCAAGGAGCTGGCAGCAAGTACTGAATTCGCTGTACGAAGCCACATGTATGAAGGGATCTCTGTTTCGGCTCTCGTTAGACATTCCCATGGGTACCGCACAGCGCACATGCTGGTGCAGCTTGGGGCTTTGTGGGCAGGGGCTGGAGAGCTCGGCAGTGCCCAGTGCCAAAAACTCACCTTAGTGTGT
>VZSV01000068.1:704093-742866 GCA_013398735.1 Nothocercus julius | reverse complement strand
CAGTGTCCGCGCTCACGCCCGCGGGGCCAGCGGCGCCCGCTCGACAACCCCATTAGCGGGAGCGGCGCCCGGCCCTGCCGCGGCTGCGGCCCTCCCGCGGGCGCCTCGCCGAGCTCTGCCTCATGTTTAGCTTAACACGTCTGCGCTTAGCGCCCGCGTGTGACAGCGCTGACAGCCGCGGCTGTTCCTTCTTAAATACCGTGTCAGCAACACGGCGCAGCAAAGCCGCCGACGCGCTCCACGGCTCCGCGCGCCGCCGCCACAGCGCCCGCTCCCTGCTTAATGAGGAAGATCTGCATCTCGGGAGCTTTTTTCATGTGTCAGGATGCATGGACAAATCAGCAGCACGTCACGCTGGCCAAAAAGGAAATGCTGACAAATGTAGATATTTCAAATTTAATTGACACCTAAATGTACTTGAGATTAAAAAAAAAAAAAAAAAAGTAGATCCAGGAAATATGAGCATAGGATTTGAGCATTAATAAGGAGATTTCTGTAATAATCTTGAATTTGTGTATTTTATTAACCACTTTGCTTTTTCCTGATCACAGAGATCATGGTCCAAAGAGGTTGGGTGGAAGGTGGACTTGTTTTCATGAGTCTCGTAAGAAAGGGCTTCCCACATTTGAGAGAGGATTTTGAGATTTGGGTCTATCTAGATTTTTTTTTTTTTTAAAAAAAAAGCTACACAACAACCATAGGGCCCGAGGACATTTGTCCCTCTTACAACAGTAAAATGAAGAGAATGAGGCATCTGGATGCACGAGCTTTCTCTTCCAATATGGCCCAGGAGACCCAGCTCCACATGCAAGAGGAACAGAGCCCGGCCCTGCGCACTGCAGCCGCTCAGGACACCTAAGCACGAGCTAAGGCAGTACTAAAACGTTTACTTGATTTTTGAAGTGCCACCTTGCATAGGGCGACACTGCGCACTGCCAGCAGCCGAACACTTTAGGAAAACCAAACGTATCCGCATCCCTTCCCCGCAGCCACTGCATCTCCGCAGGGGGCAGCGCCGGCGCTTGGTGCCTTCGCACCAAGGCGGAGGGCGGAGGCCGGGAGCCTTCCTGCCGGGAGGGCCGGCGGCGCGGGGCAGCCGCGTCCCGCTGCGCCCCACGAAGCCCCCGTGGCCGCGGGAGCTCCCGCTCCGGCCGCAGCGGAGCTGCTGCCCACAGCGCAGGAACTCGGGCGCTGGGGGGGCCCCCGTCGCCGAGCCCGTCCCGACGCCGGGGTGACGGGCCCGCGCGGCACCGCGGCCTGTTCTCGTTCGTGGGGTAGCCGGGAGAGCCAGCAGCTCCGCTGCCGAGTCCTGCGCGACGCGGGGAGAGCCGTAACGAACTGCCGCAGCACTGACACCGGCTTAGCCAGCCCGAGAGCCTTTTGACATGCTGTTAATTGTGAGCCTGACCCTCTGATTTCCTATTTTAATTTCCACCCACTCCGTGTGCCCTGGAAGGCGGCGAGGCAGCACTTAGAGACCCGGAGCGGCTGGAAGCCTATTTGGCAGTTAATAGGAAACCTCGCTGCGGTGTAAAAGAGCTCTCAAAGAACTGCCTCTCTGCTAAAAAGTGCAGCCCCTTATTGCTCTGAACAGGCAATTTGTGTTTAAAGAGGCATGTCCCATGGGTTTAGGATTGCCCCGGGGGGTAATCCAGCACTTTCTGAGCTCGCAACTACAAATTCTTCCTGTTATTGTATAGCTAAAAAAAAAAGTTTTAAAATTATACATATTAGACTTAATGACAAGTTTGAAGAATATTTGTACTTCATAAACCTTTCTGGCTTTCAATTATTGATAAAATTGTAAACTGCCTGAGTCTGAAAAGCTAGTAATAGGGTCGAGTATGGAAAAAAAATTCTCATTGAACTGCAGCTCCTCCTTGCAAATACACCTGAACATCCAAGAAAAGTAACAGGCTAATAATGGGCTGTGGAGCCACTGCAATTAAACTAATTACTTTGGTCAAGCTTCATTTAGGAGAAGTACCCTCCTGCCGTGCCTGAGCAGCAGGTTTTGCGGGCTCTCCTGGGACCTGCAGCACAGGCGCCCCGATGCGAACGTGAGCACAGACCCAAGTGGTCCCGCTGCAGGAGGCGGCAGCCACCGGGGTTCTCGCGCCAGACGTGCGGGATCTGCATCTCGCGCACGGGAACCCCCCTTCCCACACGGGGGCTTTTGGGCAAACACCCAGGGCACCTAAGGGGCCCTCTGTGATCACTGCTGCCGAGGGGCCCCGCGCCATCAAAGCGCTCGTGTCACATGTCACTTGAGGAGCTCCTGAGCTTTCCACCACCTAAAGCAGCAGCACTGAAGCAGCCTGGCCTCTTGCTAACCTCCTGAAACACCCTCCAAGGGGAAACAGCCCCTTCGCCACACAGCACAAGGACAAAACACCCCTATGGCTCTCGACGTGGGGCAGCTCTGGCCCTACAAACTAGTCAGCGACTTCCAAGCAAGGCAGCACCAGCCCGCGAAGCAAAGGGGCCCAGCACGGAGCCGGCACTCTCTGGTCAAGCCGCAGTCGGACAAGCTTTTGCATACGCATCTCGGAGCTGAACTGAGCTGCTTTTATGGGAGTCTCACCAGATCCTTCGAATCGGCCCTCCCAGGGGCCCGCGATCCCCTGGAGCCTGCAACACTCCTCCCCAGCACTCAGTGACCTCCTGCGGATGGGCAGGCAGCTCACGCTTCGAGGTCAAACCTCCCGTTTCCGCTGGCCTGCAGCCCGCGAGCAGCCCAGGTCCCTCCAGCCCAAATGCCAGGAGCAGGGAGGGCTTTCCCTCTGCAGCATTTCCATCTTTAACAAAACAAGCATGGACTTACCCTTAAAAAAAATGAGGCAGGCACAACTTCTACATGCTTTCTGAATATCCAAAAGTGAGAGAGATGAAAATTACAAAGCAAAGAAAAATAGCTACCACCTTCCCCACATACCAGAAGAAATCAAATAGTAAAGGAACTTTCCAGCTCTTTCCCTATTCGCTTTTTAGTCTAAAAGATGAGAAATTCAACTCTTCAGTGTACAGAGAACACCAAAGCAGAACGCTGCTTTAGTCCTTCTCTACCAGACTTTAAGCAAAAGCGGGTTTGGGTCCAGCTTAGCATTACCCAAGACTGGTAAAGCCAATGTCCTTTTTGTTATATATAAATAGGTCTCACAGATTCTCTCCGGAGGACGAGGCGGAAGGACAGCAGCGCCACAGGGCCACGTCTCCGCCAGCCCCGCTCCCTCCTGCCACCTTGGTCCTGTTAGGCCCTCCAAGCAGCCACTTCTGGCTCCCGCACAGGGCTCTGCCATCAGCCACGTGGCAGGAGATCTGCCAGAGCCTCTTCTGCCACCTGAAGTTAATAACAAAAAGAATTAAAGTGCATCAGCTGTGCAGTGACACTGCACCTGAGCTGGGTAAGGCACCGCAGCTGGGAAGGACCACAGCCAGGCACTGTGCCGCAAGGATCGTTGCTCTGAGAAGCACTCCTTGGTTTACTCCACGTTTAAAGGATGGAGGAAACGCCAGGGAAATTACTCATGAGGAAAAGTCAGTCACCTGCGGCTACAAAAAATTCTTCCTTTTCTTTTGCATATTGTCACTGATCCTCTCTCAGTGCAGCAGCTCTGCGGTTTGCGCTGTGAAAGAAGCCGAGTTGTACAGAGTCACTAAAAACTCAGTGCAACAAACTTCAATCAAAAAAAAAAAAATTCTATCTGCTACAAATACTATGTTTATCAATCATGTTTATGTTATTTCTATTCTGCTAGGAATTGAAAATAAATGTGAGCAGTATGCCATGCTGGAATGCCAGGCAGCTTTTAGCTCCAAACATACCTTATCTATCATCTGAAATGTATATAATGGCTAAGTTGATTTAGTTGTCATCTAGGTATGCCCCGAGTCATCAGATTACACACTCAAGAAAAAAAGACTTAAAAACCCTAAAATCCATTATAACCTTTGTGCAGTTACCCCATACCCGCAACACCATGTGAGCTCCTGCAGGATTTGCAATCTACTCCACAAGAGGGCAACCAAATTCCACTGTAAAATGGATAAATCATTTGGTATATTTTAAAAGTGACCATTCATTTTTACCTGAACCCCCAAACATCTCTCCATCCTGGTGTAAAGGCTCCTCACAATATGAACATTTCAGTACGTGTTCTTAATGGGAATAATTTGGCCATCCCAAATTATACAGAGGACAGCTGGAAAACACTGGAGCATCCCCCATTCAAGGAGGAAACCAAAGATGCCTCACGCACAGGAAACACCAGTTTAAGATTTTCACATGACTTGGAAAACGGATCCTGGCTCTGCTGCTTCAGCTCTTGCTCAATCGCTCCCGCAGGAGAGCCAGCCATAGTTTTCAAGACACCTTTTCTGTCTAAGATCAATGGCCCCTGGCAAAATGCCCAGCCTTAAAGATTCCCAAATTCAGAACTGAAATGAGGCAACCTGCATATTCAGACACGTAGGAAACTCAGCTAACTGTTACCAGACTTTGTATCGGAGCAGAACTTAGTGCTCTTTTGTACTTCCAAACACATTAAATAGCAACACTCAGAAAGAATCCCAATAACTTTGACCCAAAATAGGATATCGATGCAGCAAACAGGTACATGGTTAAAGGCAATAGTGTATTTTATGCTGGGTTGGTAAGGTATCATATATTCATTCTCCTCTTAGGTGCTTTACTTGATGGCATACTGTTTAACTCAATTACGGCTATCTATTATGAAAATCAGCAACAATATCCAGCATCATCTTTTCAAAAAGTACTTCTATTTGTGACTTTCATGGAAGCTGCTGAAAAATTCCTGAGGTTGTACGAGCAGGAGAGCTGGTGAAGGCGACACGCTCGTGGTCCTAGCACGGCTACGGCAGCACAACTTACCTGGAACATTACCCCATTCACTCCGTGGGCAAACCCAAAGCAGTGACAAATTAGCCAGTGCTAAGCAAGACAGTGGAGCTCCGCAAGGCTTCACTCTGAAGCTCATTACAAAGCTGCCGCTGCCGGAGCGCTAACGAGCACGAGACACAGCCTGTGCTGGAACACAACCCCCGGCAAGGCCCGCAGCAACGGGGGGCAGGACCTGGCTCAATTTCATGTAAAACGTCGTTCAGGCACCCGCCCTCCCACCCCAAGCAAAAATGAACACACTGCCCCAAAAACAAAAACTTTCACTAAGCAGGCTGATCAGATTAACTATAATTTGACACACCAGATTTCCCAAGTAATATAAGCTTTGGTATTCTGCTTTTTCACTCCTTCTGTAAAACACCTGAAAATTTTTTTTTTTTTTAATTTTTTCCCTTTCTAGTTCATAAAACTATTACTTTCATTTGTAGGTTTTTGTGCGTTTGTTCTCTCCTTCGGCTGGGTCCAGTTTTGAATACACAAGTCTGTAAACACCACGGTATCTAAGGAGAAGCAGAGCAGCAAAGCACTTACTGTTCGGGACTCGAAACGGAAGTCCTTCGCCCTTCCACAGCAATATTGCTCTTGGGTCTCTTAACAACATGGGGTC
Source organism: Nothocercus julius (assembly GCA_013398735.1). NCBI lineage: Eukaryota > Metazoa > Chordata > Aves > Tinamiformes > Tinamidae > Nothocercus > Nothocercus julius. Next base: position 737,338 of record VZSV01000068.1, on the reverse strand, counting down.
TTGGAGGCCGGACCTATTACATGGAATAAATTTCATCAAATATTTCAAGTTGATCAAACAAAAAGCAAAAATGACAAAATCTGCTGTTATCTTAAATGCATCTTCCATTTAGAATTGCTTTTAAACTTTATTTTTATGTGCTACAATGAAGTTACAATTTTGTCAGCATTAATATGAACTACAGCACCCATAACTCATTAAAAGACTTTCCATAAAAAAGCACGTTTCTGAGTCTCAAATGACTCACTTTTATCACTGACCATTAGCTATAAGCCCAGATCTCAACAGTTACCTCAGTGTCCTGTTTGGTACAGGTTAAGCCTCTGGTAAAAGATTTCCTAAATGTGAACTTCATCAAAACAGTTAATTGAAACATTAGAAACAGAAAATCCAATGTTTGGTTGTACATTGTATGGGAAATCAGAGCTGAGCTTTAGCACCACTATCTGTCTGCTCGTTCCTAACAAATCAGCTTCTGAAGCAAAGGATTTGGTGCAGGGAACACTAAGAACACCGGGACATAGCCTAAATGTTAGAACATGAAAAGCACTGCTCATTTTTCACACACACACACACACAAAAAAAAAGGTTCGTTTCAGTAGGTGGGTTTATCCCCACAGCTGTTACGTTATGTCAGTGGATCTTCTTTCTGTTGCCTCCAATAAAAGCTAGAGGCTTGCTGCAAAGGTGGTGCTGCTGTCAGTCCAGTTTTAAGTGACATATCCATCATCTTCTGAAATCAGGCTTAATTTTCCCCTGTACCACAAGAAAACAAGCTTCCCTTCAAGGAAAGGAACAAGCACACGCTGACTTTGAGGTTTGCGCGGTGCCTCCCCATGCTGAAGAGGAATCCTGCTGCCGAGCTCAGCCCCGAGCGCCAAGCGCAGGAATGCCCATGTGCAGCACCAGGGCAGGCTGCACAAACAAGCTCTGCAGCTTTTGTTAGGCAAGCACCGGCTTATCGGAAACAAAGCCTAATTTGTTGGCTTAGCTGAATGCCGGCTTCACTAGGAATCCCCAAAGCCCTCAAATAAACGAAGGAACACAACTCAACTGCTGCCCTCCCTGGGCTTCTGTGCCCTTAATAGCTACAACAGAAGGGACGGTGTGAGCGGCCAGGCCGAGGCACTCTTCGGATGACTGCAAATTTGTTTGCAATGATAGATGCGGGTTTCCCCCACCTCTGCAAGCTTTTAAGAATCATATTTTCTTGCAAGGAAAAAGCCAGCAGACTGTGCATAGTGCTGAAACGCTTCAAAACAGTATGCAGGAAATAACAGCAGGATTATTGTCCTGAATTTTCATTTCAAAGGAAATAGCGTACAACAGAAATGGTGAAGAAATTCGGAGATGCGCTGCCACTATTCCTTAGCAAAAAAGGTTTATAAAAAGGTCAGATGTTAAGGTCTTGAAGATCAGTCTCCACATAGGGCTGTTCCCCTCTACAATAAAGACAGCTTAAGAATGTGAATTTATGGCAGGAATGGAAGGATTAAGTTTGTGGCAACTTCAACTGAACTTGCAACGTGGTGAAACATGGGGAAAAGAACAACAGAGCTAATTAGACGAGCTGAGCTGTCAGAGTGCGGCTGAATGGCTCGGTGCCAACAAACAAAAGGAATGGGCTGGCAATCAGCAGGATCGATGAAGAATACTGCTTCATTAGGGTTGATAAAACAGAGCGAGGGAGCGAGGGAGAGCGCGTGCAGGAGGGGCAGGGAAGCAAGAGCGGCTGGGGGGAAGAATGAGAAGGAGAAAGGGAAAGAGAGAGGAAGAAAAAACCTGTTTAATTAAATCGGAGCTGGAAGATGATGTGTAAAGCTGGCTTGTCATCATGCTGTGAACACTTTCACCTTTTGGGTGGTACCCTGGGGGCGTGATGGTGAGGAGGGAGAAAGATGAGAGTTTTGGATGGCTCCAGGGGGCTGGCAGAGCACTGAAGTGCGGGGCGACATGCTAAGAGGGATTTCGAGCATTGTTCATGGGGAAAAGCAGGGAAAAGCCAGGAACCAAGCCAATTCCTTGCTGGATTTTTAGCCTTATGTAGCCAAATAGGCAGGGTTAAGTGCATATCAAATGCAAAAGTATGAAAGAAATCCAATTATATGAGCATATAACCAGAAGAATAAAGGTGAATATCTAGGACAGAAGGGTTAAACGTGCTTATTACAGTCCTCATCAACTTTTTTGCATAATTATTTCATTAATACTTGTTTTTAAAAAATTGAATCAAGTTCCAAAGAGATTAATGGAGATTAATCCAAACAGAACTCTATTAATTATAAGCAGCAGCCTTCTCTCTTTCACAGTACCTTCACAATTCATTTCCCAAACAGCAGAATGTAAAGAACATATCTGTTATGTTTCCTTAACCTTTCTTTGCTCTGTGTTTTTCTTTTTATCATCAGTAATGACTCATGCTGCAAGCTAGTACCCATGGATTCCTCCTGGTAGCAGATATTTCCTGAAAACAGTAGGTATTTCTTGGCAACTCCAGTATTACACAGACTTGGCTAGAGGAGCAGGGGGACCTGGCCTCCTCATTCAGGGCTTGCCGTAAAAGCCTAGGACAAATTGCTTCCCCATACCCACCTCTAACGTATGCCAAGATTAAGAGTGTGAAAAAGCAGTCTGTATAAAGTGTTATTTACATACATGAAAATGCATTTCATCTATTAAAAGCCAAATAACAGTTCTGAACAACAACAAATTTATGCATATTTGGTACAAGCATATTTTGGGGGAGTGATTATAATCATTTACATTTATCTGGAATTTCCTCTTGATGAATGAAGCATTTCTGTTCCACTTATTGGCACAGCTAGATGAATGCAACAGGAGCTTTTATTATTACATTTCCAACCTTTTATCAATCACATTAGGAGCAGAGACAGTTGACACAAACACATTATACTGAGGACTATTAATGTACTACAGCTGGGAGATTAAACAGCCTTAGCAAGATCCACTCTGGTGCAATAAACTGTTCAATCTGTGCAGTCCTGCTCAGACCCTCATGTGCCGGGCACCCCAGTGGGCTCCAGGGCCCCTGGGAAGCCCCCAGCAGCACCGAGAGAAGCAGGGAAGTTTGTTCCCAGCACGGTGCATCCGGGTGGGTCTCCCGCACCAGGTAGATTTAAGAGAACACACACAGGCAGAGTCCCCGCTACCCTTTGAACACACACAGGACAGAAGCCTTCAGTGCAGGAGTCCAGAACATCTCTGTTAAGTCAAACACCCAGAGTTAAAAAGAGGGAGAAGGAAAACATGCTACCGAAACGTAACCAAGGAACATGCACCAAAGATCGAAAGTTAAAACACACCCAAGTGCATTTGTTAACCAGTTGTCTGCTCATCTAAAACTAAATACTTTAAACAAGTTTTAGCAAGATTAGATTTGAAAACTTGCATCTCTCTCTTAGACATGTGCATCAACATACATGGAAGCAAGGAATAAGCTGTATTTGCCTTTTGGTGGAATTAAAATTCATGATGCAAAAATCCTGAGTGGAATTAAATACCTCCCAAGCCTGCTGCAAAAACAACACCCCTTCAAAACTATGTATTTCCTGAACTGAAAACAGAGTCCCCAGTGCAGATCTAGTAAAGTTTCCATTTTTAAAGGCACGCAGTATAGATAATATAACAATTTGCCTACCCTGTTTTGAATGAAATAGTGCATAGCTATCTGTGCCTAATACAGTTACTGAGAATAATTGCTGTGTAGTTCTTCCGTGAGAGTCACCTCTCCTTGCCAAGACGCTCTGTCGGCAATGCTGATCCCCCGTAATTAAGGAGATTCTCAGCTAGCAGTGTAAATGAGCACGGTATAGATGTCTATTGACCACAATGTACTTTTAGCACCCTAATACCCAAACACAGACTTCATTTTATTTAGAAGCATTTGCTCATCTATTCCATGGAGAAAAAATAAGAATCCCAAATTAATTTAAAGCAGAACTTGGGGAGAATAAATATTTTATCTTCAGATTTCTGCTTCCTTTCATATTTGAGCTTAGTGCAAGTCTTCAAAAACTCACTGGCTAAAAACTTATGCCAGCCCAGCAAGAATATTGGTTTAAGAAATCACCACAAAAGTAAAAACAAACGTTGCAACAGCAGCATCAGTTACCTGCAGAACTGACTGAAAGTTGCAGAACTCATCAAAGAAAAGCAGAACAAACGCAGGTCCCAGGCTGTGCCGCAGCAGAGAGGAGGCAGTTTAGGAGCACAATTCTCACGTTGCTTTTTTTGCAAAGTTCAACAGTTGAAACTATTAAGATTTAGTAACGCTACCACGAGTGCAATTCAGGCAGTGTTAAGCTGCGGCAGTGAAACAAAACTCCCAGCTACTCACGGGCCTAGAAGAACGCTGTATCTTTGGAGGCGGTGGCCGAGGAGGACGGAGTCTTTGCTGCTGTATCAAAGTGGAAACTTAAGTCATAGGTAAATTAAAGTAATAGTCACCTACATGAAACACCTCTGATTTCGTGACAAAAGCAGTTTGAGCAGATGACAACATGCAATTACACTCATACTCACCTCACAAAATACAAATGCTTCAAAGCAGGGACAATCTCGCAACCTACCAAGTGCCCTAACAGGAAAGGCAGTGCTGCCTGCCTCTGTGACGTATACATTTTACACAGGTCAACTACACAGACCCTTATGGTGGATCCCAACCTGTCTTTCCAAGTATCTGGCAAAGCAGAATTTTATGATGAGCTTCCACTAAAATCCCAGGACTTACACTTAAAGCCTCGAACCAGCAAAGACCAGCAAATGGGAGGCCAAGTCAATTAAACTTTTCATATGCTTAAAGATGAACATGTGGTTACATACCCTACTGCATCCAGGCTTGGGTGCCTTGCCTAGAGCAAAGCGTGTATGGACATAGGAAAGAAGACAAGAAGACAAAGTCACCAGCAGATCCGAATGAAAACAGATCTGTGCAAGCCACAGCAACAACAGTACCAGCGCAGGAGCGCAGAGCAGTATCATTTCAAGCTTCTGAAAGCGCTGTGGTAACGGCAGGCTGTTTGGAGGGACCGCGTGCCGCAGGAGCATCACCTCGAGCGGCGCGAGCAGCCCCTGTGCAGGCACGCACACGTGAACTCCACACACCCACTACTCACCTGAGGAGCAATGTTTGTCTGAGAAAACGCGTGACAGGATTCGTTAATCCTGTTTGCTACGGCAATAGCAGTAATAGGGAGTTTTTAATTCTTTGGGGGATCTGAAAACTCTCTCTGTGGTCAGAAGAGTCACTGACATTGTACCTTTCCGGCTGAACGGTTAGCGTGGACTGCAGAACACCCGCACGCACGACCGAGAGCACATGGAAGATTAAGAGCATCAGCAATGCAGTACAGTCTGGAGGAGTTTAACAGGAAGATCATCTCTGGTCACATATTCCCCTTGCCTGTATCCAAACCAACATGCAGCCCTTATGCTGGGCAGCACTTATATTTTGCTCCCATTAGTCCTAATTGACCAACAATTACATGTCAGACCATGATATTGGCCTAGAAATCATAATCATACTTTTTTTTTTTTTTTTTTTTCTCTCCTGGGTCCTCAGTGATTAGGGTAAGTCCACACTGAGTTTACTTTTTTTTTTCCTGGTTCCAAGAGGGTCACAATCTCTATTCTTTAATATGAGCTGAGAGTCTCACTTAATTACTCGACTCCAGGACCAAGGACTAATGAAAACAGAATTTCCCAAGGTTTATGATAAACGCATGAGTTATCAAGATGTACTGAGGTCACCTCAGCTTCCATTTTATTTGGGGACTGTGAAATAACATCACTTTTTTTCCCCTGGCAATTCAGATAAGCCTTCTCTTTTACCAAACACCGTGTAACAGAAGCAGCGCCAGTGTAACATGCTACCTACAGTCATCTCTTCCCAACGCTATCCTCCTCTTTCTCAAGCTTTCCGCTGGTGAAATCCTGCTGCTCATCCACACTTGTCCTCCCATTTGCTGAACTCTCTTCTCTTACTGAAATCAGACTGTGCCAAATGAACACTACGCAGGCTAACATCAATGCTCTTCCCTGTAGGAACTCAGGCAGATGGAGAAGGAAGGAAGGAGGGACAGAGCAGAAGCTTTGCTCTGCCTCTAGACCAGGGAAGACTTGTGACAGACTGGTTTGCCCAAGGCTAGACCAAGCCTTGATTTGAGACACGCTAGTGCACATCATGTGCAAGGATTGTTTTAGTTCCACTAGATGAGCATGAAATTCGTGTAAGTGAAAATAAAAATTACATTATATATTCATGTGTAAGCTGTGAGATTAAAGCTGAAATTCTGACTTAGGTAAGTGAAGATAATGGGACTTGCAAGCCAAAGAGCAAACTGCCATATGAAAACTGCCTGAAATACTACAGAAATAGCGTTCACTGGGGAAATTAGTTTCTGTAACCATTGCACCAGGCACCACATTTCTGAACCCCACAGATCTGAATGACAAGGCAAAACTACACAGTCACAGTGGCATTTTTTCTCTCCATTAAATTTGCCCACGGAAGGGGTTTGGCTGTATTCAGTGCTGTGAATCGCAGGCAAGACCAGGCTAAGGGCAGTGCAGAATAACTGACGTGGAGGTTCACCAGAAGACAACAGTTATTTGCCCTTTGCCAGAGCTTCATTTTTAATGTTGATGTTAATACCTGTCAACAGAGTGGGATAAGCAAGTATATTTGAATTATATGAAGATCATATTTACTGGAACTGCCTCTGATTTGAAGCTAATTTGTTAATGCAGCAAAACACATTGTTTCTGAAAGGTCAGTAGGGGAAGCTGTGTTGGAGTATCAACTTAATTACCTGTGCTGTAAGGATGAAAGGGTACAAAACAGCATTTGGGTACGTTGCTAAAAGCAGCTAAATTGCTATTCTAGGTACGTTCCTAAACGTATATACTGTAGTTTTTTCTGTGAAACAGAGAAATGTCTAAATTAGCACTTTCTTACCAATAGCTGTTTACTCACACACCTTTTTTCTCTAGATATTTTCTTAATTGTCTTGCTCCAAATACTTCTGAAGCAACAAGACACGATGCAAATTTGTAGAAAGCCAGTTTTATGATTGCAGATCTGGCAGAGTTTTACTAATTATCAAACAAGTGATTTCAAGCCATGAGATGCTGGAGGGAAAAAATTCTTATGTTCACTTTTACACTGTTAAAATACTACTAAAAAATTATACATTCCTCAGATCATCAGGTAGCTATTACATCCAAGGGACTTTCACATTATAGTTAGCTAATTTTTTATACTAGAGAAAACATTACAAAAGATCATTTTGGGTGTGTGAAGTAACAGCTGCTGAATCAAGTATTATCTCAAACTAACTGTGAATGTCTGTTGAGACAGAGCAATTTTTTTTTTTTAAGTGGTATTCAAAACAGAGCCTTTATCAGGCTATTTCATTTGCAGCAACAAGTGTAACCAGGGTAAAAATGGGTAAAGGAAACAAACTAGACCAAAACTTGTTTGCCAGCACACCCAGGAGGAAGGGTTTGTCCTGCTCCAAGTAGTACGAAGGGGCATTCTTACAGATTTCCAAAGCAAAGTCTTTCTACATGAATACCTTATTTTCTTCAGTAATTCAGGACCAGTTTGAAAGCTGCTAGCACATTTTACAGATCATCAGGCCTGGGAGAGAGCTGGCCATCCTGAACACGGTCATGCTCAAACATAACGTGCTGCAAAAGATCTGAAGCACTGACTTTGGAAGAATGTGTCGAACCTCAACTGAACACTCAATAAAAAAAAAGGGGGCGTAGAAAATAACAACACGTAAAAATGCATGGTATCTAAAAAGATTCAGTGCAGAAAGCAGATGGAATCTATGAGGCAGCTGTTTTATTACCCATCCAGATCCCTGCACAGCACACGCTGCTTTTTACATACTCCCATATGCACAGCTCACAAACTGGGATGACAAGAACAGTGTATGCTTTACAGCATATATTTTTAATTTACACACTGAAATACTTCAACAGAAATCTGCTGGGCCCTGTGACAAAAAAAAAAATCTTCACATATTAAGGGATGCCTCATTCTTCGCGACACATTGGTACATGGGGAAGGTAGCCTGAATCTGGCAAGCAGAGCAATGTCTGTAACTGTGCCAAGAATTTATGAACGGGGAGGGAGACAACCACAATTAAACCCTCTGATTAGTTTAATGAGAAAAACAGGGACTACCCCTTTAACCTTTTCTAGCCAGGAATCTCCCACTACCCAATAGAGATGGAGAGACTAAGAGAAGGAAACGAAGGATCAGTGTCTTGGAGCTCCTGTTTTTCCCAGTGCAGACTAAGGGCCGGGTTTCAGGAGCCTGAGTCCCACTGGTGTCTGGGCAGGATCGAGGCCCAGAGAGGACCCTCATGCTGTGCTGAAATGGAGAAGAATTCTGAAAATCTAGCTTTTCTTCTCATCTCCCCTGGCTGAGAACCACTCTGTCCTTCCTGACGAAGGAGGAAAGATCCTTTTTTTATGGTGCATCTCAGCACAGGGCACTGGGAGCCTTTCCTCGGCTGGCAGTGCTTCCATCTATTAATCTCATCTTCCATCTATTATTATTATTCTATCTAGCTTCCATCTATTAATGGAATTACTGTACAAACTACTACTGTACAAACAATCCCAGAGGAGCTAATATGATATATATATATATATATATATATATATATACACACACATACCTACACGCACAGAAAAATAGACAACGTGACACGTTTTGCCCTAAAGCTCGGACTCGCAGGAGAGCGGCCAGAGCGCTCCGGACAGCAAGACTGCAGAGCTCCATCCCGGGATCACCCACCTTGCCGGGGGACGTGACTGGGCCAGGCTGAAGCAAACGCGGCCTCGCAGCTGCCCCCTACAACCTGCTTGTTATGGAAGAGCAGCAGGGAGCGGAAACTCCAGGAGCATGGGCTGGACTACTCCCACGGGGTATCCTCATTCATAACAATGTCTTTTTTAAAATATACATTTTAAATAATAAATTCCTTGGTAATTTGCAACGATTCACTAGCTTAAATGCGTACACCCATTTTTAGGTATCAAGGAAAATATATCAGAGCAAAACCAAAGAATTGTCTACTTACAGAATGGACTTTGGGGTAAATTTCTCTGAGATGCTCACTTCCACATAGACCCCCACAGGCCCCTTCTACCTGCTGCCCTGTCCTCAGGCCAATCTCCGGTGACTATCTAACCAGTTCTGTGCTTCATTTCCTTCGCATCCAGCCCAGAGCTTCTCTGGATCCTGCGGGATCGTGCACTGTCGTTACCAATGCCTCAATCCTAGCAGGAGTCATTGAACACACAGAAACGCTCATGGTACTAAGGCAAGTTTAACACCCAGAAAATGACATAGCTCAAGGCTCTCCATCATGTGATACGCCTTAGCCTGCGAGCAGCATAACTTTCACTTGTACAGAAAGAGAATACAACCACAATCCCCTATTATGTCAGTGCAGGATGAAAGGACCATGAAAGAAAACTCCCATAACTCATTGAACCATGGCCATTCTGGATTACCAGCAAAACAGCAAGGAGGTTTTTCAGAACTATTCAGAGAGATGAAAAGGGGGAGCGTTTTGAAAGATAATCCCATTGAAAGATGTCCAAAATTCCAATGCACTTCTACGAAAATTAGGTATATCTTGCAGGGGCCAGTTTTCATTCCATCTGTTTCTCAACATACAAGGATGGAGAGACATGTTACAAAAAATCCTAGACCCCAGGAATATATTTATCTCCTTGTGTTAAAGTCTATCCATCTACTATCTCAGCAGAGTTTAAAATCACAGCTAATAGGTTAACAACTGTTTTTCTTCTGCTTCAAATGAAGAATATCAGAAAGCTGGGGGAATATTCAGCTTCCCAATTTGTACTGACTGCTCACTGCTACCTGCAATGTCTGTTTGACAGGACTGACATTTTGTACTGCTGTGAGATGGGAAAACGTGTGACATTTTTATTCATGGTGGCGTACGCCCTTGTAATGATCAGCCCTGGTCGATGTGCTTACTGCAGCAGCCCCGAGCCCTCGGAGAACAAACAAGAACCGGAGGTGCCAGCAGTTCGGCTGCCTTATTAAACACCACCAGGATTCTAACGAAGAGCAACTGCTGGAAAATCTCACTGTCAAATCCTCAAGGACATTGTCAACGTGGAGGTAACTACATATATTTTTCATTTAAAATACCGGAAAATCCAGCAATGCAATATTAAAAATAAAGAAAAGACCCACACCACTTTTTTTTTTTTTTTTTAATGGTCATCTCATCAGCTTTACATCAGGCTTTCAGCAGGCCTGATACCAGATCTCAAGTCAAGGAGTTCATACAACCCACATGATTTAACATGCTGGAAAATGGGCCTATCCCTTATTATCCTCCAGAGGTATTCCTCTGTAGCAAGGAGGATACTTGCATAGAAAAATAAATAAATAAATAAATGAGCTAGCCTCTCATTTAAGGAGTTCTATAAACACTAGCGACTTTCTGCTTTGCACATCTCCATCATTCACCATGGAAGTCAGCATAATTAGGGTAGCATTCCTCCACACAAGCACACAAAATTACACGTCTCCTGGACTTTGTAAAGTATGGCCTGCTGCAACTGTTATACATGACGTTAACATCAGTCCAGCTCTGAAGGACAAATCCCCCAAACACCCGTCCAAACAAGCAATCGCAGTGCGGTTAGCAGTTAGCAGAAACCTCACCTTCAGACACTCCCTCCTCCCTTTAATCTTCTAGTTTAATCCAGGGCCCAGAGGTCACTTCAGACAGCTTGGGCCTAACTGCATCTATCCACTTTGTAAGTAATATATATGAAACTTCTGGATGCTGATACAGGTTGATAGACTATGCAAGTCATCCATAAGCCCCTCTGAACCCTTCTCAAGTTGTCAATCTAGGTGATTTGATTAGCCTTGCATGCACTGATGTATTTATTTTATATGTATGTATTATTTATAAAGCACAATTCTGCTTCTAGATGCCAGCAGTGACGGACCACGATATTCCCTACACTGTAGTTACAGGTTCCTCGACATAACAGGACTAACGAGGAAACTGCGCACACATTACAGCTGCTATTGCTGTCACAGAGCCCTAGGAGGTCGGCTCAGCCACAGTATTTTCTCCACACATCCAGATCCAAGCGTTACGGCATCTGACTTGCACGTACCCACAGCGGTGGATTTATTCTGAACATCCCTGTTTAAAAAGCTCTTGAAATGCCAAGAAGGTTGGCAAATCCTAAAGGGCCCAGCGCAGAATGTGTGTTTTTGTGGACGAACACTTCTGCTGGACACAGGACTGGAGCAACACAATCTTACTGCAAAGCCTGGAGTCCCCTGCAACACGAGCGTGCGCCGCCCTGCCGCGGCCACAGCCAAGGACAACGCGGCCGTCCGGGTGCTCGTTAGAAAGCGCTGGCAACCGAGCGCACGCGAGCAGTAACCTCTGAGTACGCTCTGCAGGTGGTGCACATCTTCCTAAAGAGAGAGCCAGGTCTCACTTGTCAAATATTTACACGCATGACAAGAGTGCAAGCCTTTCAGTTAGATAATTCCTATCCCATGGATTGTCAATTCCTGCAAATCTTGCACACCACAAAGCAGAATTTCCATCAAACATTATTTTCCTGCTCATCGATACTGTTTTTGTTCCTCTTATATGACTAGTGGCCCCTAAGAACTTGATAGGACATCTGAATAGTCTCAAGCAGGTATTAGATGAACAAGTGTTCCTGGGCCAATACATTTTCCTTTCCCACAATGTGTTTTCTGCTGCATGACAGTGAATTCCTGTATGGAAGGAAGAGTTAGGGAAAGAAGGGACAAGAAGAAATGAGGGAAGAAAATGTGTTTTTGTTGTTGTTGTTTGTTTTTGAAGACAGAAGAATTTTAAAGGCTTATACTTTTACTATATCCACAAAGAACCGAACAGATAGAGGAAGAAAATTTCACACGGTTCATCAGAACGGAACCATCTCGCTCGTGAGTGGGAAGGGAGGGCTGGCAGCTTAGTTTCTTCCTGACGGGGTCCCTTCAGCCCGAGTGGCCGGGGCAGGGGAGGCTGGCTGTGCAGTCACAGTCTACGCTTGCACAAATGTAAGAAAATGACCTTGTTTTCCCCTTTCCGCCTTGGCTTCTACCTCCGTGGCACACAATGCCCACCATGCTCCCGGAGCTGCCTATTGTTCCAAGGCACCTGGGTGTGAAGGGAGTCCCGGGCCGGGGAGCCGCCTTCCTCCCTTCCGCACTCGGGATCCCTCCCGCCGTCTGCCCCTGCCCTCCCGGATCCAGCCCTGCATTTCTGGAATGTGGCTGCCTGGTTTCTCCCCATCCTCCTCCTGACCCCTTAATACTGCTTAATCTTCTTGAAGATGAAGCCTGCCCTACAAAGCCGAGTAGCTCGTCCTGCATGTCTAGGCGCCAATCCCAAGCAGGGAAAATGACTGTGAATGTACAGCTCCCCCACAGCAAATGATGAAAACAGCAAATAAGGGGGCAATTTCCATTTTATGGCTTGTGAAACTTTAGTAACAGTAAGAATCAGCTTGGAAGAGAATTTTGGACAAGTCCTTCACACTCAGATAAGTTGCTTTAGTGGGATGAATATATTTTCCTTTTGTTTTGCTGCTCCCAAGATTTATATTAGCCCCTAGAATACCAACTCTTCCCTGTTTGCATTGAAAATGGAGTAGGACTGAATCTCTTAAGCAAACATGCATTTAGAAGGCTCTCTTCTATTTTATTAAGCTTTACCTTTTGGCATCTAAATGGATAAAATATTCTATTTGCAGCTAAATAAAAACAAACCACAGAAGCATAAACACACCTAAGCTGACAAAAGACACTAATTATACAAGAAGCAATTAGAGAGCAGAACAGGACTGCTGGTGTGATTCGCCTCTATCCAAATGCTCAACTTCCCCCCAACAGGACGAGCCTGGCCACGGCTCATCAGAAGTGGCCCAGAAAGGCCCTGCGGCAGCAGTGACGTCCCAGGCGGCGACGCAGCCCGCGCAGAGCCACCCGTGCTCAGCTAGCTAACGGCACCGCCACTGTGTCCCTATCCCAGAGGCAGCTCCCGACTTGGAAATTGTGTCGCATTTCTTCTCTGTTAGTACTGGGTTATGGTATGGGGACATATGCAAGTGTTTCACCATAGTAAGTCCTGGTGCACTGGCGGCCTAGCAGGTAAGCACCGTCTTTCAGAGGGAAAGGGCTTCTAGAATACCAGATTCAGATACAAATCTGCCTTCCTCTCTTAGCCAAGCTCTCAGTTTATAATTTTTTTTTTTATTATTATCTATTGCAAAAATAAATGCGTATGAGAGAACTGAGAAAGCCTACTGCTCATTAAAAGCTCAGCAAGATACTTTGGAGAGCTGCTGGCGCTATTTGGAACAGCCATACAATCACCATCATTAAAGAGATGCCTGCCTTTCCTGGATTCCTGGCTTTGGGGGCTGTAACATATATAAATGTCACTTATCTAAATATTTGAATGCAATACTTGAGCCTTGTGACTCTACAGGAAACAAAAGAACCTTATCAAGATAGTTTGACTTTCTAAAAAGCAAAAAAAAAAAAAAAACTTGCAGTATTTCTAATTTGATTTATTTTCTTTCTTTTTTATTTGTAGCATAAATGCAACTTATAAATCAATATTTATATGTAGGGTGGAGAGATATTAAAAGCTCCTGAAGCAACAAACTTCTGAAATCGGACAGGACTGAAATGCAGACTTTAATTGCCACACAGATCAATCAGTCAATGAAAACTGCAAGGCGGAAGACCCCGAAGTCTCTAACGCCGCGCTCTGCGCAGCCCCTCTCGCCGGAGCTCGCCAGCAGAGCTGGAAACCTCCAGTAGAAACACACAGCTCAAGCAGTGCTAATGGCAACTCGGAGGAAAATCCTTCCCAAAAGGCTTGGACTCGGCGAGTCCTCCTTCCTTACGCTAAGCATTAAACGATGAGATTCAGCAACTAGAATTTCTGTGGCCATTGGAGGAAAACAAACATTTTGTTAAAAAAAAAAAAAAAAAAAAAATCAAAGATGCCCAGTACTGCAATAGACCCTCAGCATCTCCGCCAGGGTCCTCCCAGAGCAGCCCCTAAAGCTGCTTGTGCACATCAGAAACGTGTCTGAAGCAGCCACAGTGACCTGGACTCATGACCTTGACTTGCCACTGGAGGTGACAACCTGCCTTGCAAAGGAGAAATTGAGGAAGTCCAACTGCCACTATATTTGGGGTTTATTTTCCATATAGCCCAAGGATGAGAAGGATAAAGTCTACCTAGAAAGCAGGCGCACACGTGGACCTTACTTTTCCCTCAACAGCAAGTCCAGTCCAGTCCTACACACTATTCACTGGAGCCTTTCTTGTCATTTGACATCCAATCCCATCCTTCCCTCTAGTTAAACCTTGGCTGCCTCTTGCTACTTGTTGCCTATCATCAGCGTTCAAGTGAAGAAGGAGAAGCAGCCGTGGTCAAAGCCCTCCCTCCGCTTCCTCATCCTCTCGTAGCCTTCTCAAGAACACCTTGCTCCATTCCTATTGCTTTGCCCTGGGGTAGCTGGCCAAAATCCTCCCCGGGGTCAAGGAGAGCTCTCCTGCCATGGAGACCTTTCCCACAATGTCGTGGTGTGACAGAAATCACAATTAAAACAATTCTGTCTTAAACAGCCTCTTAACTAGCATCCCATCAACATCTATCAAGATGAGACCCAACACTACAAACTCTCATACACACAGATAATTGTTTGCAAAGATTTATCAGCAATCAGCTAAAGCGCTATACAAAGGATTTCAAGGTATTTGCTGGCATTTTTTTGTTAGCTAACAACTGCAGGTACGTAACTGCGCTTAGGAAAGCTAGAAACGAACTTACTATAGGGCGCGAGATAATGAGTTAAAATTAAAGGTTGCTGCTGGCTTGGCAGCCCATCCCCCGTTAGCTAATCTGTCATGTAATGAAGAGAAGCACCTAGCGCGGGACAGCTCGCTGCCGGCTCGCTCACCGCGAGCTGATTAAGAATGTTCCACCACCAGCAGACTGCAGACCTTTCCAACAAAAATAAATAGACTGTATGCAAATGTGTTTGTCACTTTGACAGCATGTCTCAATTAAAGCATCTCGCTGCTGCTGGTAGCCTCGCTCGCTGCAGCGGTATGGACGGGGCTTACTGCATTACTGATACACAGGGCTTGACCCTAATCCACATGCATGCATTTTAAAAAAGTCTGCCTTTGCCATATACACTCGCATAATACTAGCAGACATAGAAAGCAAGTGACAATGAGAAAAAAGCCTCTTTCATCCTCTTCGGTTTATAAGAGCTGTGAATGCACAAACAGCCCTTATTTCAGAGTTCTGGTGGCTTTTTAATTGTTCCCACCTACTGTATCCCAGGCAGAGTTAAAAGTGACACTGAAATCTCTCCTTTTAATCACTAGTTAGAAGCCATCTCCTGTTTAAACAGTAAATTTTGCTGTTTTTTTACCCTCCCAAAAGCTTTAATTTATTTTTCATAGATCTGAACACCTTTCCTTTTACACAAAAATGTGATTTAATTTTCAATTTGGCATTGGGTTATCAGCAAAAAGGGACATGTGAAAGGACAAAGGCTCTAAACGAGGTAGCCCCACAACTGCCAAGTTAGATAATTTTTTGGAAACCTGACATTTGTAATGTAATGGCAGTAATAAGCATTTAGCAAGTGAGTCTTTCTCCACAGCCAGTGGTTCACTAGAGCTGATGTGTGTTTCCTCTGACACACAGAAAGTGATCATTAAAAAATTTGAAAGTGGCCATTAAAAAAACTCATGAATTTGAAGTCACATTTTCCACTTGATTATACATTTCATTAATCTACCAAAATGCTTGAACTATTCATCCTTCATAGAAATCTAAAGAGAAAAAAATGAAAATACACTATAGTATTATCTGGATATCTGACTGTTTTAAAGGAAATGTAGCATTTTCCTGCTAGAGTTAGGTGGCTATATTTCTCCAGTAGCCCCAATTCCTCTCAGCTGTACAGGCACGGAAAATAAGTGAAAAATAAATCACTACTGCAAATATTTAATTGAAATGGAATCTGTTTGAAAAAAAGCCCACAACCACTTACATTCTGCACAGTTGCCAAAGTTCTGAAATGACAGAGAGACCTGAAAATAAAATGCTCTGAGCAGTGGGGTATGATGTATCTGATGTAGCTCTGCTTAATATCGAAGCAAGCAGTGCAGTTATACTGACTTGTTTCTATTATTAAACGCTCACCTATAAATCTGGTTTGCCTCACATTTTAATTCCTATTCCTTTTACAATTGCTTTTGTTTATAATTGTTTTGAAATCACTTTTCCTTAGGTGAAACCATGTATTTACTTCTCTCAAGATAATAATACTGTAAAAGAAAAAAAATTGCAAACCAAAATAATGTTACTTCCTGGGAGAAACAAACACTTTCGAGTAAAACACTGGCAAATTCATAGTGAGCACTGTACATTTTTCTATGATAATCACAACAAATGTAACATCTTCTAAATAATTAGCTCTTTACAAAAGAAACCCAAATCGCTCTTTTGCAAACATATTGAAAGAAACATTGTAAGAGTAACTAATGTGCATAGCTCAATTGTCAATACTGAAATAGAAAGTACACTAATAAGCTATTAATTGATTTTTCTATCTTAGTTCATCGCTTTTAATTTTCAAATAATGTTAAAATGCTTTAATAACTGGTTGTTTTGTGTTGACAGTAATGATCTGGCTACATAACAGAGCATATTTTAAACTATACACCATCAGCCCTGAGAGCCACAGCATCTTTGCACGCTAAAAGAACAAAGTAGATTATAAAATTCTTTTAATGATTTTGTATTTTTTTTAAATTGAGTTAGAATATGTTTTCCTTCAAAAACACTGTGTGAACAGAAGGAATCAGTAAATATCGCAAAGGAAGGTTTTTGAACTCCATTTATATAGGTACATTATTCAGCTGCAAAAGTGAAAGAAATGATTGGCACATCCTACATGGTGACTTTCCCCTGAACTCTTGTTTTCTTTTCAGAGCTTAGAGAGTGCTAAGAGCAACACATACCTGCCCAAAATGCACTGTGATGGGTCTTCTATCTTCCCTTAACCTAGGGTCCTTCTTTTCAACAGCGGGAGAAGGTACTGGCCGTGGCAGAGCCTCTTCGGGCGCCGCAGAGCAGCCATTCTCTGCAATGTCCTGCGTGGGAAAAGGCAAAGAGCATGGCCAGGACATTCCTTGGGAAGGGAAGGGGCACAGGGAGACACTAACATTTTGGCGTTATGAAAAAAACAAGTACAGAAAAGTAAACATTATTCGAATAAAACATTCTATTGCACTTTGCCAAGCAAAGCTTGGGCACACCCAACACCAGTGCTGCTTGCAAACACCCAACATGGGCAGCAGCATCTCTGACTTAAACCAGCAAAAGCCAGGACGTGTGCGGGAAGAACAACCATCTCAAACTGCCATTCGAGGAACACGGAAAACCAAGAACAGCCTCATCCTGCTTTCGCAAAGCTCCCGAAAGCTGGAATTGCCGGGCTGTCGCCCTGCCGAGCTGCGTGCGGCTGGGCGGCGCTTGCGGAAGCAGCAAGGGGAGCCGCGACTCCCCGCGCCCTCGGAAGGGGCCCCAGGGCCAGCGCCGCCCGGCAGGCGCGGGTCGCTCTGCTTCGGCTGCAGCGGCCCCGCGCCCGTGGCGTTTGCCGCCCGCGCGGCCAGGGGGACGAGGGCAGGCGGCGGTGGAGCCGAGACGGCCAGGCCAGCGGCGCAGTGGGCCCCAAACCTTCAATCCCTTTGCAACAATGCGGAGGAAATAATGCTCGGTAAATATAGAGAGAAAGCCGCACACATGGCAGCTCCGCAAGGCTGACCCCGGGCTGGCGGCTGCCACCGACACCGCTTTGATGGCCTGCCCTTTGCCACGGCCCCGCGAGGCCCCGGCTTGCTCAGGTACAGTAATGAGCCGTGTAGGCTGATGGCCAATTAGGAGCGGGGCTTTTGGACACCGGCTGACCTAATGTGTTTAGGTCAAATGAAACAAAAAGCTTGCTGGACTTTCTAAGGGGCTTTGTGTGCTCCACACAGAGGCTGAGAGACCTTTTTAGCTCCAGCTGGCAGAGCGGTGGTTCAGCACCGTGGGCACACGGCACGCCACGAAATTAGCAACTTCGGAAAGGCAAACGAGAGAGAAAACTTTTTCCTTCCCCCCAGCAGCTGCACAATGCTACCTTGTCTGGAACAAATACAACAAAGTGCACTGGGTTAGCAACAAAGAAGCCTAAAAACAACTCGACCACAAGAAACGTAAGTTTTTCTAAAACTTGCAATACTTGAGCTCTAAGCCAGCAACAAACCAGCACGGGAACTGCTGCCACAGAAGGTGGGGAGGCCGCACGCGCTGTTCTGCAGGCAGCAGAGGAGCAGAAAGGCTGTTTCCCTGCTCCTGCTCGGCTGCGGAACGGTGCCAGGCCACGAGCGTGTCCTGTGCGGGCCAGGAGGGGACGGGCAGAGCCAAGGCACCTCGGGTGGGAAGGGAGGCCGGCATGGCCTCCAAGAGAGGAGCTACATACCGGGCATCGACACAACACTGAGCACCCCCTTGCACACAGATTCCCCAGGAAACAGGCACTAAAGTGTGGAGATCAGGGCAATGGGAAAGCGAGGAGAGAGAGACTCCAGAGTGACCAAGTCGCTGTGCCAAAAGCAGCTAAGCGTCCCCAGGGCCGCCCCAAACGGCGGCGGCTCCCACGGCGCAGCCGCGCGGAGCCTCTCCGCGTGCCAGGGCCCCGGCACGAGCGGCCCCCGACGCCCAGCCCAGCTCCCGGGCCTGGCGCGGCTCCCACGGCGGCCGCCGCGCAGCACAAGTGATTTTTTTCTCTCTTACTTAATAAAATACGAGAAATAACTGATTTGATACCTCAATATTCACTCAAAATCCCGAAAAGTCACACAAAGGAACAACACCGTTTCTGTCATGGAAGCTGTATTTGCCTCGCACAAAAGCCTGTTTTCTGCCTTCAACTGAAACGTATCTGAGCCTAATAAACAGGAGAACTGGCTTTAAAATGGCTGCAGTGGTGCTCACAGCACCAGGAAGTCCTCCAAAACACTGGAGGGAAAACATCCAGAAAGGCAGAAACTTAGCAATGTTTCAGTGGCCTTTTAATGAAAATAAAGTGTAATTTAAGAACACTATTAAAAATACCCCACACCTATTGCTTGAGGGGAAAAAAACATTGCACTGATTGGTGGAAAAAGAATGACAACTCTCCAGCACACTCCATAATTTATACAAACAGCACGGCCCCTACTGCCTGTTCCCACAGGGGAAGTCTTTGCTAAACTGAGTTAGGAATTTACTGTCCTAATGCACTGTGACAGACAGGAGAACGCTTATTTATCTATCTATTTCAAAAGAGAAAATCCCAAAATTTTAAAGAATGAGTAAAAGTGATAGGCAGAGATATGCAGAGATATGTAAAGTTAACTGTGTAAACTGGTAAAGGTTTTCCTCCACTGAAATAAACATTATGGATTTTTCTAGGATCTCTGTATCATGGACTGCAAGTGCTATGTATTACAAACACAAGAAAAACACGTCAGAACATCTAGAGGGATTCTTTTAGTTATTTTATAAACCTCTAAATGAGATGTTTTCAGCTGTACCAATAATAAAGCCCTAACAGCCCACTGATAACAGACATTAACTAGAGCCACATAGGGATCCTGTAAGTAAAATAATTTTGAATACATTAATGCCAAGTGCCTAGCCATTTATAAACTGTCTTATCTGGCAGCTGTCAGTAAGTAATATTCTCTTTACTGAAAGTTGAGGATGGTACCATTCACATTCCTCCTTCTTCCTAATTCTATGCAGTTAAGCTTCAAACGAGGCCAGTAACAGAGTGACTTGACCACCATGCTCCATTTGTGAAATGGAAAAAGCTGCCTTTACAGGGGAAAAAAAGGGGGGGAAAAAAAAAGAAAGAAAAGAAAAAAGAACAGAAAAAAGTACTGCAGCAGATATAAAATAAAGCTACCATGCTGTATCTATTAACAATTATTTGCTATCACTCATAAGGATTCTCTGAAAACTATTTCTGTTGCTTTGAAATACTGTACCACAAATGAACAAGGGATGGAAATAGAGCCCCATTCAATCTCTACTATCATATTAAAGAAGGACCTTACACACACCACAGTGACCTCTCAACAGGTCAATCCTGCATTTCCCATTTGCAATTCAAACCCAAGACTGGAGCAGACCAAGGGCAAAATGGGCTCTTGATTATATTTAAGAGGTCATCATTGCTATGCAGAGTTGTAGGAAGCAGACCTCTAGCTTTATTGCATTTTTAAATTCTATCTTGTACAGACGCTGCTCATATTTGGCAGTGAAAAGTGGAAAAGAGATGTTTATATTTGACTTTCCTTACCAGTGGCCTGCATTCTTTTTGTGTTAATAAAAGAAAATAATATCTGTTATTCTGTTAAGTTCAATTTAAAAAGAATCTTAAGGTATACTTAGAACATGGAAGAGGAGCACTCCAAATCTGATAAAATTATGTGTTTAATTATGCCAGAATTTCAAACACAAAATAACCATATATTGCAAGAATATACCTGAAAAATATGATATCCCAAGATGAAAATTGGTAAGGATGCAGTAATTGACTTAGTAATAGAGCACCACAGACATTTAGATTGAAAATAATGTTTGAGAGTTGTCAAAACAATACTTCGTATTTTTATCACCCTAAAGAGAGCAGTATCTCTTTTCAGAGTTATCTTGTAACAGTGCATTCAAAAAGGAGAAAAAAAATGGAGCTGAGAAAGAACAGATTTACTGAAGGGAAGAGAGGGAGAACAGTGTGTGTCAATTATTTATAGAAGTCTTAAACTCTTGTGAAAGTACATGTTTAACGATCTTACTTACAGAAACGCTAAATAATAAAGAAGGTGAAACAAAATTGGTCCATTCATTTGTAAATGTTATGTGTATTTTAAAAAGAACAGTTGGTGTTTGAAGGACTGGGGAGACAAGAGCAATAAAACAAAGCAATGAATGAATGAATGGAGAAGTATCTCAATATTTTCTATAAAAATGTCACAGACTACCATATAATTACATTAGCATTTAAAATACAGGAAATCAATTTGGTCATTTTGCACAAAACCAACTATGTTAGATGCACATGAGAAGCTCACACAATGTCATTATTTATGAAAGTTACATCCAGAAATAAAACATTAGGAATGACAGAAAAAAAAAAAAAATGTGTACAGGTAAGTGTTCCATGTTTCTATCTTGTATTTTAATATTATAGCCAAAGTGGCCACAGGTAAAGTAATAAATGCGATAAAAATCAAATAGCATGAAAATAACCCGAACCAACTTTATCTTTTCCATGAATCTTCAACAATTTGCTGAAATTTGTATTTAGAGGGCCAACAACATTTGGATTGTTTATTTCAAAAGGTTACAAACTGACTTTGGAATAACCCCTTTGTGGAAGTTATTATTTTGTCAGTATGGTTAGGCGGATTTCTGACCATATCAAAGGAATATATTTGCAGTGTTACCTTAAGACAGTGGTGTCAGAGTTAGAGGGAAAAAAATTACTGAAATATCACACTTAAAAAAAATCCAAACAATCAATACGCAATAAATTGAAACAAAAATCTAAACGAGAGCTTCACAGTTATATTAACAAATTAGCTACTGTATTCCCTGTAGACTCTTAATAGCTCTAACTCACAGAATAAACAGAGTATCTGAAGTAAACCTAAAGGCAGATTTAACCATTCCTCAATTCAGTATGTATCAACACGACCATGCATCTGGCTTAAAACAGGCAATTAATATTGGATAACACGCTCCTTGAACACAGTTCAGCATTCCCAGAATCTTACTGTTTACAAACAAAAAAGTCATTCATAGAATAACAAACAGTTTGAATATGTTTTGCTGCAAAATTCAAATTTAAAATGAAAACCAAATCTGATATAATTTATTTGTGCCTAAACTTTAGAGTAGATACTCAAGAAATGTGTAAATCATCTGCCGAATGACAGACACTATGTTATTTTCCCCGAAATAACAACCATTTGCCATTTGGAGAAAGTTCACTGCCATGACTGCCCTGATCCGTGTGGCCCCAGCACAAAGGAGAGGAGAGGGACCCCTCTAAGCAGAGCACTCAATTTTCTGGCTTTTGTGGGTTTAAGTCAGAGCCTTAGTGTATTTGAAGATAGTTTTTTTTGTCTGTGAATATTTATAACAGTGTGAAAAACCCAGGACAGCTGGTAATGCATTTTGAAGTGTGCTAACAACACTGTATCAAACAGCTTCCTATTGATCACATAATGCTTTTTGTGGCTAAGTATTTCATACATGGTGCTTATACATTTTGAATAAAAACTTCAAGTACCTTTTGCTTCAAGCGGTTTTTCACTTCTTTTATTCCCATTTTTGCATGATCTTTTGCCTGCATGAAAAATTAATTTAAGTTAAAATCCCCTTCTATTTCCAGCAGTGACTGTGCTTGATTTCAGTGCATCAAGATTTACAAGATTCACCTTCTCTAGTTACTAAAAAAGGCATGGAAAAAAAATGGCACAAGGGACCAAAAATAGATAGTAAAAGTAATAAAAAGCTTAAAAAAAAAAAAAAAATCACTGAATGCTGCAGAAATTTTGCTTTCTCTGTCTTAAGGGCAGAGACATCTTTCGTCTTTTCTCCTTCCAGACCTTAGGTCTTCCCTTTGCTGTATTTACCTTTGCTACAAGTTAGCAATCAATAGTGATAGCAAACCTTCAAACTCCCTCCTTGCAGTACTCTGGATGCCAGTTCCACTTAGCAGAGCTAATCTAATCCTACTCATCTCCCAGGCTGGAAGGGAAAGGAGGAAAAATGCGAACACTCAAGTCAAATCTTCTTGCAGCATTATCTCCTACGATTCCATGTATAAGAAATCCTCAGTTGTTTCAATGTTGCTTCTTGTACAGTGAAAATGTATGATAATATGGTAATATACTATTATATATATATATAATGCATATAGTTCTTATATACTAGCTATTTTTAACAGAACAGAAAGCATTTTCATTTTAAAAACTCAGAAAAATCAGTAAGTTGGGCTCTAAATAAGCAAGTATAAAACGAGCATACAAAAAATTAACATTGAAATTCAGAAAAGCTGGCATAATCCAAGAAAGGAGAGGATTCCCTTATTTCATTGAAACTGCAAGCACAGAAACCTCAGCTAACAATGGATTTCCAGCAGGGTAATGATGAGGTGGTAGAGCTGCTCAGTACGGAATATAGGCACAATTTCCCAAAAGCAGTTCTGTTTAATAAATAGGATGCATACTTTCAAAAGAAATCACAGGTTCTCCTTTCCATTTGCATTTCTGTTGCATTTAAATATTTAAAAATTAACTTTTTCATTTACATTTGAAATTTAGAGGAATGCACATCTTAAAGTACTGTTGAGCACAATAAATATGATCTTAAGTCTTAAGTCTCCCTTGAAAGGTTAAAACAGAATTGTAACTAGACTCTTCTTTCACTGGTAAGCCAGTACTTAATACTTACAAATTTATAGACAGTCTTCATGGCAGGGTTAGCCTTGGTTTTTACTGTATTTAGAATGGCTCCACTTCCTTTCTGTAATTATGGTAACAATGGAATAAAATTTATTAAAGCTCTTTAAAACAAAAAGCAACCCCAAACCCACTGTTTTTAACAACTTAACAATGATTTAACTATGCTTATTAGAAGATCTGAATATTAAAATGCTAAATTAAAAAAAAAAATCCTAAGGAAAAAAAAAAACATATTTAACCTCCTTCACTTTTTCCATAGGAACCTCAATTCTGTTCAGTATATCAGTTTTCAAAGCCAAAACATCTGTTTCTCCTAATGCCAAGACCCCTTGTCTTATAGTCTTCTCAACAAACCAGGATTCTACGGCTGTTCTACTCAGCCTCAAGGATGTCCTGTACATGGCATTAAAATCTAATTATTCCTAGGAGTAAAGTATTCTATCAAATAATCAAATCTGGAGCTGAAAATTCAGTTCCAAGAAAGCCTGTACCCTCATCCTGAGGATGTGAGATTCTACTTGTAAATCTATTTTCCTTTTTAGGATCCCCGTATACTATTATCAAAATCATGCTGACTTTTTAGCATCTAAATACTAGATTAGGGGAAAAACAGAGGCAAAATGAAACACAACTATAGCCAGCCACAAATCTAATTCTAGAAATACTAGATTTCATGTGGCAAACAAGAATAATATAAAATAATAATATGTCAGACAGAACAATCTGCTTGTTGCTGTTTTTTTTAAATCTTCTACACACCCTAGGCTATTACTGCACAGTACCTTATTTCATTTCACACATGTGGCATCCTACATGTATGCATGCATATATTCTATATATTTAAACATACATATATACATATAAATATACCCACATTTATCTCTTTGGCAGGGGATTTTTTTTTTTCACTGTTTTAAAGTATGTTTAATACAAAACAAGCAGGAGCCCCACTTTTTGTGTTCTCTGGGCCAGTAAGACCTGGAGCGTGTGTTGGAAAAATATCGTGTTCTTACCCTTACTGTGGAGAGCCACTGGAGGTACAATTTGTCACTGCCTGGGGAGAATCAAAACAAACAAATAAACAAAACTGCAGCTCTACCAAGGAGCAACCAGCTGCAATGTGAAGCATTAGAACTTAGAGAGTCTGGTAGCACAAACACTACAGAAAGAGAAGGGGGCATTCCATTAATGGAAATAAAATAATCAAGAATTGTCCAGATACCTTCATTTTTTCTTCTATTTACTCATAGGATTTCTAGCCTATTTGGGTTCTCTTTCAGAGATTTGAGAATATTGAGATATTTCTTT
The DNA here is from genome assembly GCA_013398735.1 of Nothocercus julius. Taxonomy (NCBI): domain Eukaryota; kingdom Metazoa; phylum Chordata; class Aves; order Tinamiformes; family Tinamidae; genus Nothocercus; species Nothocercus julius. Next base: position 712,340 of record VZSV01000068.1, on the reverse strand, counting down.
TTTAAGCTTGTTAAAAGAAATTTTCAGGTGGTTCTTGGTAAAGCCAAGGTTTTTTCACCATGCTGCATTGCAAGAGCTCGTTACTTGTACTTTAGCGAAGTGGTAAAACTGAGGCTTTATTAAGGCCAAACAGACTTTTTTCAGACTATAATATTTTATTCAAAGCTCTTAAAAAGAGAAGAACAAAAATTTAAGACACTTCAAGCTATGGGATCATGGCTGCCTCACATGTTTAGATGAGTAATCGCGGTGACCCATCTGATCAGGCCTCAAACAGGTCAGGGGCAGTCTCCAAAATTATTCAGAAATACTGTATTTCTTACCAGCATATTCTCCCATATTTATCTCTTCTTCAAAAACATCACTGAAGCCCTCTCCAGAGTTAAGAAGATCCAGGCGGCCATCAATGAACTACAAGATCAGCATAAGAGGAAGTGACAACATGTCAACCAGGCCACCCTTTGCTTTTCAGAACACGTTATTCTGCATCTGGCAGAGGCCGCACAGCGCCTGGCGGCCCCGGGCGGTACCTGCTTGAAGAGCTGCAGCTGGATGGCGTTCTGCAGGAACTGCCGCGTGGCGGCGGAGCGGTGCGACACGAAGGTCTCCTCGCAGAAGGTGATGGGCTCACCCTGCGGAGAAAGCACGGAGTAAGCAGGCCTTCACTTTATATACTTCCAAAGTAAGTAAGTAGATATACAGGGAAAGAGAAAGACATAAAGCAGATGTTTTTCTTCAGGTTAGCAAGTGCAGAGGATAGAGTAGCTTTTCATCATGATACTCAGAGGCAAGTCAGAAACTGGAGGAAAATTGCATATCATCAAGATGCAACACATTTGCTTTCTGCACATTTGGCTAGTATTGGCAAGGCGACTCTCACCATGCAGCAAGGTGGTTTTACCTAATGTCTCCAGTCCACAACACGTCACCTGCGTGGGGCGGACTCGCACTTCTGCTGCGTTTCCGCTGTGTTCCAGCCACAGTGCACACAGATCAGACTTTCATATATGGAACTGAGTGAAATTTCCCTTTTTTGCAAGCTTGTTGGCAAAAGACAGAGATTGTTTTGCAGCTCTACTTTTATCTTATTTTAATGAGTTATGTTAATGCTGAAGGCTGCTGTGCATCTGCCGTAAGACACAAATTTCCTCCACGCTTGAATCTACAAATATTCTGCAAAGCAAGTAAATAAATTAAAAACAATAAAGTATGATAAAATTATATTGATATGTAATTAGTATGGAGGGATTTAGATTAGACAGCAAAAAGCCCTGAAGAACCCACTTTAAAAGCATGATATTATGTCAATCCTGAAAGCCTTTTAGATTAAAAATCTGATTTACTGTAGGCTGTCTAATGAAAGGATGACAGGATCACTAAATAGACCGTACTTGAAAAAACACACCACAGCTTACTCGAGCGTGTTGTTTTTTCCATCATCAGATTACAGCTCCAGGATAATGAATGCAATTTTAAACTGTACTTATCTGCCAGTGATTGACTCCAGCAGGTATGGGGAACAATACAATCAATATAACATTTATGGGCAAGAATGGTCATATTTCTACAGCTTGCTCTTGACAGAGTAAAGTATAAGACACATCCTTCAACATAACCAAAGGGAAATGTTGGGAAAGAAGGTCGGCCTAGCAGGATGCAAGATGATGGAGACACTACTGCGCTGGCAAAAGCTCTGCCCCTGAAGTCCAGGCGTGTACTTCAATATATCTGAATGATTAATAACTGGCCTGGTGGATGGGGAGGAGGGACAGAACCGGACTGCTGCGTGAGCTGGAAGCGTCAAAAGCAGACCACAAGCAAGAAGTGATTTGGCAAAGAGAAAAACTCATTAGTTGATTTTGATATAGGTCTGACAGTTTGGATTAATATAAATTGCTCACGTAAGGACTTTATGCATTATATTTAACTATTGCCATCACAAGCGAGATCTGTTCAACCTCTCCCTCGGGCAGCAGGAGTGACGGCGGGCACAGCACCGCAGGAGAGGCGCCGACGAGGCAGCCCCACGGGCCCGTGCCACAGGACAGCAAACAACGGGATTCAGAGGCCACTCAACCAGTGTGAAAAAGACCTTCCCATCAACCTCAGCCTTCACAGTGCAGTAAAGACTGCCTGAAAATTATTTGTGGCTGGTACGGATACAAGGTGGGGCGTGAAAACAACAGAGAAAGCAATGAAGAAAAGTGCAGATTTAGTAGGGGAAAAAGTCCACCAGAGCAAGGCTCAGGTTTCATTTAATCCTCATTTACAAAATATCTGAAGAGAGAAGCAGCAGCCCTTGGTACCATCGCGCCATTGCGGCGTCCCGAGCGCCGCGCTCCTCCTGGGGCGCCTGAGCTCGCGCCCGCCCTGCCACCCGGCCCCGCGTTATGGCAGCGTGAACACACTTCCTCCCGCCAAGTACTAATGATTGAGTTTGTTCATTAGGTTGATTAGACCTTTTGACTTCTTAAGAGCCAATTCAGGCTCAACTGCTGCTGGATGGAAAGAAAAACTTTAATCACCAAGGTCAAGCGTGAGCTTGTCCGCTTAGCATGCATTAGCGGCTCCCATCCTCCCTGACCTCCGGGAGGGGAACGCTCTCTTTCTTAACCCCATCCACAGCTTCATTACAAAAAGACAAGATGGCCTATAAGACCATTTTCTTGACAGATTTAGTTAAGTGTAAATTATAAAGCTAATCATCTCTGCTTTTACTGACAGATGACACAGTACAAGAAGGGACATGCTAAAACCTGCAGATGTTTTGAAAAATTAATAGTCTTGCTCACATGTGAAACAATTATAATGACTTGTCCTAATAAACTCAACGGCTCCTAAACTTTCTGTTTCCAATAATTAGAATTTACACCTTGATTCACCAATAGATTAAATCTCCATTCTTTTCCTCCACAACTATAAAAGCATAACGAAGGGGAAGATACGGCACAGCAAAAGCTCTAAATGTGGCACACTCCGATCTCATGGTGAATTTGATTTGCACTATTGGATGATAGATATATATTTCAAATTTGGACTCCAAAATTATTTTATAAATACAAAAATAACACACATTTCAAAGCAGTTTAGTTTGTAGTCTAACACAGGAGAAGAAACTTTAAAATATGAAGACTTAAGACCCCAGGTACATTGAAAAAATAGGTGCCTTTCCTTTACGGCTTTGCAAATCTCCCTTGATATGAATATTTTATATTCATACAGCATAATGAAGTTCATCAGGGCAGTGCTGCTATCTCCTGATCCCTTAAAAAGCTGAAAAGTTTCAGTCCACATCTGAGCTGTTGCCACTCAATTGAAACTAGAATCCCGTTACAAACTAAAATAATGTTAAAGATCTACCTAAAGCTGCAAGTGAAAAAGGAAACCAGAGTATTTCATACTGTCAGAGTTGCATGAAACCTGCTGTTATATCTTAAAAAGCCAAAGAGCACACTGAATGATAAAGTTTTATTATGATTAGCTATGCTGTACAAAAATCCACATTGCTGCCCCATCTTCTGGGGAAATCATTTTTCCTCAGGGAAAAACAAAAAAAAAAAAAAGGCAGCTTTCCTTGGAAGAACCAACAGGAATTTGTGCAGACAGTTATGGTCACTGAAAGAAGCACCACAATCTGCACGGCCTGGCTTAGCATACCAGGAGGGACCAGCTGGCTGGTTACAGCAGTCACTTTCACAGTGAATATAAAGGACTAAAAGTCCGGGGGGGCAGAGAAAACAGCAGATGAAAGGAGGTCTTGGAGGGAGGGAGAAGGGCAAACACTAGTGACACCTCTGGCAAAACCCACAAGTGCCAAGATAGCTCATGGAAGGCCAAGTACCTCCCTCTCCTAGGGGAGACCGAACACCGAAGAGTGCATCAGGGGAAAAGGGCACTAAAGCCATCGTGCGGCTGCTGTAGAAAACAATAAAATAATGAAGACAGGGTTTGATTAGGAGAGCAATGAGAGTCTCTTGCGCAAGTAAGGATCTCATACAACCTGATTCTGGGGTAGAAAAAAAACAATCCACAGCCTGAAGGCTTCGTTTAGACAATCCTAAAAGTTATGCCATGGACGACGCACGTAACCTCGCCCGCATTATCATGGTCAGCATGTGGTGCAGGGTAATGAATTTTGTGCTGCTGTATGCATGCCTTTAAACCATGTAGGTGCTCTTTCAAAGCCTCTTTAATAAACACGGAAGCCATTAGAGCTGCTCTGTAAACTAGTCATGGAATGAAAAAATATGGGTGGAATTTAAAGGTGCAGAACAGGATGGCAGTCTGACAGTCCACATGCTGCAAATCCAGTGTCTGCATACAGTGCAGCAACCCCAAATATCCAGCAAGACCAGTGACACGTAGAGATTCATATATCACAGATTTATTACTAACTAGGTGTTGCAAAAAAATGTGGCCTTTACAAAAAAATGATTAGGTTGCAAAAGCTTGTAGTTGCATCCCTTTGTCCTTAATTCAACTCACAATTATAATGAAACTAAGATACGAGGATGATCTTACTGATCCAGATGTATATGTCAACCTCAGATACAACAGCAACCAACGGCAAACAACTCTGCAGACCTTTCCAGACCCGCGATTACCATGTCAAGGAAAGATTAGCTCATCACAGCTGAAGAAGGCTGATCAGGCAGCCAGCAGGACTCCATAAAGAAAATCCGAAATTGGTGGCAGACACTCGATAAGACATTGGCTCATTCAGCTTGCATTTGCAACGACAAATAACCTCCCCATAACTAGTACATATGTTCAGCACAAGAGAGCTCTTTGCATCTGCCTCAGTCATAATGGAAAGCACAGATCAAATACTCTGTATTAAGCAAATAACGACAGAGTTTTATTAGCATTTCAAGATGCTGCTCAGGAACAAAGAAATCATGTGCTCAGAGATTTGACCACACTTCTTGTAAAGCAAACTAACTGCCCAGAGTCCACTTTAACTGTTCCGATGAATTAGCACAGCTAACAGAAACTACACGAATTACTTCAACCTGAAAGGTGTGATTTTGAAAAGTATTTCAAACATACACATTTACCAATGCAGGCTGGCAAATACACCAACGAACTGCCCCATCAGCGTCTCCTACGTAAACGCCCACTTTGGCCATCAGTCCAGTAAGGACTTCATATCACGCTGTTTTTCATACAGTTATTGACGACATCACCTTTTACCAGCTGGTTGCCAGTGAGGTCAAAGCACATTTAAATGCATAATAAAATTTTAAATGCAAAAATACAACATGCAGATATTCAATCTTCAAATATGGTTTAACGCTGTCATTAGAAGCCTTCATCCAACACTGCTTCTTTTATGCCTTTAATAACACACCCTTTTCTTAAGCTGCAGTCAACTCTACAAACATCCGAAATGTCTTAAGATTACAAAAAAAAAAAAAAATCTGTTTTAGGCATACTACAATTACTATTAAACTTTTGTAAAAGCAATATGAAATACGGTGTTTGCATCAAAACCTTGCAAGAAAACCACTTCAAATGTGAAAAAACAGTAGAAGCTCAACAACACTTTAGTATATTAATTCAGACAGTAACAACCAACACCTTTAAGGATCTACCAAAATTTGAAAAACAAAACAAACAAAAAACCCAAGATGAAACTAATAGGAAAAGGAGTAAATGGAAAAAAAACTTAAATCACATAGCAGTACAGCTGTTTTTGCTTCTCCCTTCGGCCCTTTTTACTTTATTAGGTTACCTGGCGTTTTCCTCTTGGGCCAAAGCACAGTGACGCACACTCATATTTACAAATTATGAAACGATTCAGTGCAATCGAGCACGCTCCTTTTACAAGTGTTTATGTGGCTATTCAAGCCCGCTGCCTGCCCTGATTTCTGCATCGCCTGGATCTGCCCGCCGTCCTTTATCCCTAAGCACCTACAGCCGCCTTGCACCTGCAGAACACAGGCAACAAACTGGGGAGATAAAGTGCGAGGAAGCAGCAATAAAGCATTTCTACTGGGGGGCTGAGGGGGATCACCATTTCACAGATCAAGAATAGAGGCAGGAAAATAATAAGTTACTTGTGCACGGTCACAAAAGTCTCTGGCAGAGCCAGGGAAAAGAACCGAAATTTCTTTAATCCCCGTTCAGTACCTTAAATACAAGGCTATTCTTCCTCTTCCTACTTGATATTGTGTCAATGCATGAGTGTAGGTGTTGAAAGACTAACAAAAGAAAAGTAATAGTATGGTATTATGAGCCAAGAAACCTAATCTTTATCAGATACAGCAAATCTCTATGATGCTGCCTGCACCAGGAACTCTCTCTTTGTCCTGAATATGCTTTAAATTACTGGTATAATGTGTACTGTATATTGTTCCACTCTTATATTTATTCCACAAAAACCCCTGTGGCCTGCATGTGATTTTATCATTAGCTGGCAAGGTAATTTCAGGGCCTAGTTCTGCAATCATTCCATGAGCAATACTCCCATTGAAACTAGTACGTTCTGCATGCAAAGTAGCTACCAATTCAAATTCCCTATAATAAAAAAAGGCCTTTTTCTATTTTAGCTATTGTGAAACATTAGTGACAATACAAAAAAAAAAAAGGAGAAAAAATACAGAGCAATTCTTTTATGTGAGTTATTTTCTTCTATGACAAAATATAAAAGTGCGCTTGAAAATATAATCTACACAAAGTATTTCCTATATGAGACAAATTACAAGCTTTGTTTCATTTATTAAAATTCAAAATAATATATCAAAATATTTTGTTAAATGAGATAAAAACAAAAAAAGCAATGCCTAGAGAAATGAAAAATGACTGTCCAAGATTTAGAGAAGACCAGTAAGTACAGAGATAACAAGAGAGTATTTTGTTTTCTTAGACACATGTAAATAACCAAAACTCATCCACATCAATGAAGTTTCTATCATATTGGAAGAACAAGATTTGAATTCAATACACAAAATACTAAAAGAAAATAATCTGTGATGAAGCCCACCTATTGTTAATTTATCTAACTGTAGGGAGAAAGCACAGTGCAACTGACTGAAAATAGCACAGCATTTTGTGCTTGATGCATATGACTCCTTTGTACGATGATCCCAGAACACACATCGACTAGAAAAGTTGATCCTTGAGAGTGAAAATACCTCAATATGCAGCTAATATACATGCTGAAGGAGAAAAAAAACTGTTGCTAGCTTCAGTAAAGCAATATGAAGAAGCAACTTTAGTCATAACAGTAGGAGATGAGAACCACACTTTTAGCTCAGAAATAAAGAAGATCTCAGTAAAGAAAAGGGTTGCAGTGCAACAGAACTTCTTGGAATTTGCACTTCATTAGGACATCTCTGCCATGCACACTAATGCACAAACATGTAAGAAACATAACATGCAATGTCACCTCCTCCATATAATAAATGTCAATGTAAATGCTATTATTATTATAGCAGAACTCACTGAAGTTTGATTCGTCATCATGTTTTGCTGCCAGATAACTTGGTGCAGAAGCCTCATCAGAAAGCAGACAAGAAAACTCCCCTGGCTAACGGAAAATGCACTGGAGCTGCCATTCCCATGAAAACCCACAGCTAGAGAAGTCCCTTCCAAACAGGAATCCATCCTTCCCCCAGGACAGGCGATCGAGGGCACTGGTGTCAGAGCACTGGAAAAAGGTTTCACTCCTTTCTGTTCTAGTCATGTAATGGTCTCTGGAGAAACTTAAGTGGTCAACGATTAATTGTATTTACGCACACGTACATATGCTTGCTATGGTTATTTATTACACAGATGGGACTATAACTGGCTGCTAAAGCATCCCTACATGGAGCAACTGGAAGGAGGCTCTGCCACGAGGGGCACAAGCCCCCGGGCTGCTCCTTGCAGGCTGCGCTGGGTCTGTCCCAGTAACTCCTGGGAACAAACCACCCCTCAAGCCTGCACAGCTCCAGGTGCTTCTCCTTACAGGTAGGTAAGGAAATAGTAAAGCATTTTCCTTTTTAAAGGAAGAATGCCTCATTTTTCTTTCACCATTTATTCCCTCTTTGTCAGAAACAGGCTCAGATTTTGCCATGTGAGAAGGCAAGACAGACTTGGAGAAAAAAAACCCTACATTAGCATAAATGCAAAAACACCGTGCTACTTTCCAATTACTTTTGACAGAGCTCCTTGATCATCTGCACCAAATGAAACCCTTTCCCTGTGTCTTACAGTTTAAGATCCTGCATCATCTCACTTCCTGCAGCTTTTATTGAAATACTT
>VZSV01000068.1:619612-703943 GCA_013398735.1 Nothocercus julius | reverse complement strand
GGGGAAAAAAAAAAGCCCCACAGCGCTGCTTTTCCCTGTTACCACTTCCCCCGGGTTTCTGGCTCTTGCTCGGGCCGCGCGGAGGGCTGGAGGGGCCGGGGCTCAGCATCCCGAGCGCAGCCCTGCGGCAAGGGCCGCTACTTCACGTTGGGCCACGAGACTCCTTCCAGCTCCCATTACCCCCGCTACGCGTTTCTGACACGGAACCATGCAAGATTTCTGAACTCTTTGGTGAGGGGAAAAAACTGCCATCTAATTAGACCACATGTGCGGAGAAGCATCTGGCGCGGAGCGGCGCGGGCGCCTCGAGTTGTCCTGGAGACAGCCACACGCGCGGCTCCGCGCCGCAGCGCTGCGGCACGCGGCCAGATGCACCTCTAACATATTCTGACAGAGAACAGATGGGCAGCTCGCTGCTGGGCCAAAATGCCGGCCCTGCTCCCCGCCAGGGCCACGTGCCCTCCGTGACAATTCGCTCTTGTAAAAGGCAAGCTCTGCTCCGGAACCTCGGCGTTTCTCACGGCGGAAACAGAACGAAACCCGCCATGACTTCCACCAGGTGACTGTATGGAATGCACTCCCAGTTACATAAGAGCGGCAAAATATCTGCATTTTGATGCTGCACTCTGGCACTTGTCACACCTGCACTCGTGGAGAGGCACGCAGGGACGCGGGTGCTCTCGGGGCGCTGCGTGCTCTGCCCGCCGAGGCCTGATGCTGTGCCAGCGATCAGCAAAGGAAACCAACACTTGGCCTGCGCGCTCGGCAGCAGAGCTAATCACGACGATTAAGCTGATCTGACACCTCTAAGTCAAGTCCCTACTCTCAGCTTCTTGGTTTCTTTCAGCTCTATGAATTAATATTTTTATTCCAAAATCCTTTTTCAATTCCCCTGATTCTCTTCCAACATTTCAGTTCAAACTTACCCAGCATCCTGCCACAAACCTCCTTAGGGTCGGAGCTGACGGACTAACCACGTAACTTTCTCACTTCTCTGCCTGGGAGCTCTGCTGCTCTCCAGGCTCTGCCCTGCTCGCGGGATGGTTTCCAGGGAGCGGGGCATCCGTCCACAGCTCGTCAGGGCAGGCGCCGCCGGGCTCCGTGGCACCCAGCCCTTGCAGCCCAAGGGTGTCTCACGAGAGCCTCAGCTGCCCAAAGGGCTCCTGCAACCACAAGGCAGGAGCCGGAAAGCCAAGGGAACGAGCAGGGAAGAGCAGCAAGAGTCGCCTACCCTGTCCCTCCTCAGGCCCCGGCTGCTGCTGGGCAGAAGGGCAGCGCGGGCTCGCTCCCCACACACAGCTACTACGAAAACTGCTGAAAATACATATTGAAAAGAATTGAAAAAAGACTAGAGTCAGCATGGACTTAAGCTGCCTCTCAAGCCAATTTTTAAACTATTTTTGACTCATTTTGCATTGTTAAACCAAGTACTCAAACACTCATAAAAATATTGTTGCCACAAACGAAAAAAAAACCTCACAGGCAACTTTGTTACTTTGTTCCACGTAAAATCTTCGGGCATTTAGATTTTTCCCCTGTACAAATACTTCCAAACTTAAAAGCCATTCCTAAGGTGTTAAGGAGTTAATACTCTGTAGCATGGTCACTGTAAATAAGCCCAATTTGAGCTAGGCAACAACCCCGGCAGCGCCATGAGGCTTTGCAGGTGTGGGCTGTAATTAAGGGCTCCAGCACAAGTACCTGGCAGAGGTATTCCTGCTCCCATCCCGAGGAGGAAGCCCTCTCTGCGGAGAGCACAAGAGCTCATTAATGAGGCTAATTAGGTGTAAAGGGGGTAGAGTCTGGCATCAGCTGCAGCTTATAGTAGCTAATCATTAAGCTCTGTAATCTCTACCCCAGAACAGCAGATGATCATGTTCCTAGGTGACTGATGTTGCTAAGAAAATTTCCAACACCTGAGTATCTGACCAAATACTTTTTGGTGAAGCTAAAAATTCCCTTAACCCAGCACATGCCAGAGAGTGTGCTATGCATCATTTCTTCAATCACAGCAGTTTTCTAACAACAGAATATCTGAGGAGATCTGGACTTGACCTGAGGTCTTATCTTTCATTTCAGAATTAAAGAAAACAAAGCCGGGGTAGGGCGAGAAAGCCAGGGAGTGACGACTGGCAGGGCAACACGCAAGAGGACGGCAGAGAAGAGCAATAATGCTTGAAAAGAGTGATCACAAGGATCTCCTGAAGGTTTGTTAATTCTCCCTGTAATTTCTTTGCATAAGGCAGTGAAGATAGTTACAATACCATAGGGAGGAAAGTCTTGTTAATAAATATGTAAAATACAGATTTCTTTGTACTCATCTAATTCAGAATGAGAAAAAGGACATAATTTCTGTGGAGAGAGAATACATGAAGGCAGAGCTCAGTCTGGAACTTGTTCTGAAAAATGAGTTGCAAGGATGACAAACTATTTCACAACCTTGACAAGACTTTTTGAGCCGATCAGGCAGAACAGACTCTATTGATAATCTACTCCTACTCTTTTTCTCCAATTGAGTCAGCTTTCAAAAATTCAAAATTTTAGACACAATTCAAAATCAAGAATAGTAGAGCATTATTCTACTGCAATTATTTTACAGGCTTGATGGTATGGCTTGTAGTCATTTTCTTTAGGAGTTTCTACGAAGTTGCTGGTACCCACTTTATTATTTCCACCTCTGCATGTTATATACAAAATTACATTAATTTACATCAATTTATAAAGGAAAATGCTCAATGAAATTGCATATGTTTGAGCCTCTTGTTATTTGAAACTGCTGTGGCTGAGTGCTTCCATCTACTCTCTACAAAGCTGACAGGACTTCGAAGTATCAACAAAAAAGATTTTGCCAGGTTGCTGTTGTTTCCAGTTTTGGTATTATTATTTTTTTTTAAATTTAAGTAAAATTTTTCTTAGAATCTTTCAGTGTGTAGCAGTCAGAGGATGAATATTGTTGCCAATACAATCTTTGCTACACTATTTACATTAGAAAAGCACGCTCTCATACTGTTGCACATAATGGCAACCAAAGCCTCTGCCGCTTGCTAGCGCATCTTGCTTGGTGCTCGGGAACGCTCCAAGCCTCCCACTCTCACAGCATCCCTTTAAAATCCCTGGCTGCCTCGCAGCTTACATCAGCTGCTTGTACCACACGCTGAGAGTATTATTCATTTGCACATATTTTTTGATGCTAAGACAACTCCAGAGATACATTTGATGTCCTAAACTTACAAATGCACATGTTTTCGGTTCCACTTAAAAGCTACCAATAATTTGTGCATCCTCCCACCTTTACAGGCATACAAATTGTCTAGTATGATGTACTGGACACAGAGAAACTTTTAAAGTGCCTTATAACAGAAAACCTGCAAATAATAAGAAAATCCTAAGGAATCTTCCTCAAGGAAGATCTTGAAACACTTATATACAACTGAAATAAAGTATTTGGTGCTAAACATCAAAAAAACAGCCATTAAATTACTGGGGTTGTGACCACTACATTGTATGCCAAAGACCTGTTGTTATATGTTGTCATACCTATTATATTTATTGAATATGCTTGAAGTAACTTATCTTTGTAGGTCCCTGAATGACTCACAACTGAATATTAAAGGAAAATCTCTTAGCCACATCAGTTATAACTCCTGAGTTGTCATTAAAAGTTATACCTTTTAAAAAGGATGTTTTCACACTGTCCAAGAAACTAAGCTGTAAAGGTCATTTGACTTCAAATTGGAGGAAACTAGCATTTTTGGCCAGCTTTCTCACCACTGGTGTATAAAAAGCAACTGCGTTTCCTCATTTTCTGTTCACTATCTGAAGTGTTTAAGGATTAAAAAGAAATATGCTATGCAAAAGCAGAAAGACTAGCAGGCACCACTGAGGTCGGGAAGGCTAGACGGGATTTGATAGGAAACCCACTTTCCCTGTGTCACCGGTGGCCTTTGACCTGCACAGATTAAACGCAGTGAGTGGCTCACCGGTGACCGTGGCTCTCACGTTCAGGTGAGGCAAGTACAGATCGATACAGTCGACACTGGTAACTTGTGACTCCTCATACCACCTACAGAAAAAGAGTTCCAACAATAACTTTCGCAACAGTATAGAAGTCAATAGAATTGGCTGATAAAAAAGCCTTGTAGCCAGCATCAAAATATTTTAAATAATTTGGCACACATATGATAAAAACAAAAATACACTGGGTAAAACTGGCCTTTACAGAGGCCGTAAGATAAACCCCCTTCCCCAGGAATAAATACACTGTGGTTCTAGTTTCTCCTACTGACACACACACAATAATAGTTCTCAGATAGTACAGAATGTTCCCAATAGCCAAGGTGCAGCACAGTTTTTCAAACAGAAATGTCATGTCTTCTGAAGCAAAACTGTTACCAAAAAAAACGCAGAAAGCCTAAAGCAGAGATGGGATGGGAGAGATGTCTTGTCCGCTCAATGATGAAGCAATTCCTTCCTTTTCCTTTTTCACTTTTCTTTATGACAAGTAATATAACTCTCTAGTAACACCATTTCTAGTGGTTGAAAATCAAACATGGCATAAAGATGAAAAAAATGAGAATAGTAAAAAATACATATATATTTAGAATATGTGGCCATCAGAAGAAAGGAAGAAAGCAGATGCTGAGGAAGGAGCAGGAAGGTAGAAAGCCTATATGTTACTTCTGCCCTCACTATTTTTACTGTACTGAGATTTTCAGCTCACGGATTTCACGGAGGCGGCTGTTGCTCGCGGATGAAGTAAATCCCAGCAGATCTGTCAGATTCCCCTCGAGCCTGGGGGAACTTCCCCAGCACACCCGACAAGAACTGCTCCCGCCCGTTTGCTCCCAACTATTGCAGTCGGACACTTTGTACTGGGCAAGACAGCAAGAAGTCTGCTCCTACCCACCTTCTTCCCAGCACTCGTAACCCTTTTTCCTATAAATAATGCGATAAAATTGCCTCACGCTCACACCCTCTCCAGCATTCACATAATGCTTTACGGAAACATGTACAGAAATCAGGCTCTAAGGAAAGGGAAGGTGGCTTTAGCATTTGAGTTAAATACATACAAGTGTTCAAACCAAACAGAGGAAAGGGGAAAATAGAACTACAAAGTGTTTTAGTCACTGGTAACGAACTTTATTTCTTCAATGCCTAACTCGCCACCATGGCTATACACGTCCCAGGCTTCATCTGTACACCCAACAAACCAGTACAGAGGGGCGGCTCCAGGATTCGGCTCTACTTCTGCATTGTTCTAATGCTCCTGACAAGTGCTCCATTGTTTCTTAGCCATGTACACACTTCATTTTAGTAATTAGCTGTCAGAGAGGGCCCAACAGCAGCTTAGTATTGTCTGCTCAAATCATATTAATGAAATGCCATCCACTGAAATGTCCTGAATGCATAGCTGTAATTGTGTTAAATAGAGAGGCTGGGGACATCGGCAAACTTCAGCTTCTGAACAGGGCATTATGATCGAACACCTTAATCCATTATTTCTTAGGGATTTGACAGCCAATTAATTTTACAAGGCTTCCAATACAACAATAAGGACTGATGTTCCTGCATTACTTTGATTTTTTTCTTTTTTCTTTTTTTTTTTAATGCAAAATAGGTGACATTAAACTCTGGGATATCACAGGAAAAGCTGGGCACAGCATTGTGGTGTACTTTAAAAGGTAGAAAAGCAAGGGCTGTAGATTGCAGCACTGCAAATGTAGTTTTTACTTTTGAAGACTCAGCATGTGCATATTGAAGCCCATGTGCAGGATACCTCAGTGTTACACTGCAGGCAGCATAAATACACCCAAATAAAACCCTTACCAAGTAAGTCAGGTTTCCAGACTTCTTACCTGGCCACTGGCAGGCTGTGCCCCCAACAACACCAACTGTAATTGATTTCTTCTGGTTGCAAATGGATCCTTGCCAGCTAAGAATCTTTTTCTTTATTTCAGGTTCCAAGTTCTCCATTGCCACAGACTCCCAAAGAACAAAACTTAGACAAGATTGAAAACAATAAACAAACAAACATGCACGGGAAATATCCTGTGGGTATAATAGTCTTCGGAGAACTTTCCTGCCAGTTATGACTGCAAAATTGCTAGTAAAATTTAATTAAAATTGAGCACAATAAGCTATGACAGGGTAACAGGCGGGCAACATAGCTTTAGGGCAGAGTTATGATGCCTCGAGCTGGGGCTAGATGTGATGCTTTATTTTGGTTATGTTTGGCAACTTTTTTCAAGATATCTAAAATTTTTCCTGATTATAATGAATAGGACTGCTTTTAAGTTTAGAGTTAATACCTAGAATTTATCTCAAGATCTGCTAATATGTTAAACAATCAGAGATTTTTAAGATTTCAGCAGGATCTATTCTTTAATTTCACTCATGTTCATACCCACATAAAAGAACAACCTTTTTCATCTGAAAACCCGTTGCAAACTATTAACTATCCAGTGAATTATCTGTAAATAAACCTGTTTATTTCCACTCAAGGACTGCAATTCTTTGAGTAACATTTATCTCCACAAGTGAGGGTGACAACCGAATACTGCATCACACCAAATATCTGAAGCAAAAGCAACCAAAAACCTTGAGCAGAACTTTGACTTAGGGCAATCAGAACTCCTTTTTGTAGGAGATTGTTTCCTTGTTCATCTTGGAAATTCATTTTAAGAAAGCTAGAATGCAAGGAGAATGCATAATTAAATGACATTTGGTAAGAGTACACATATTTCATAACGTTATGCTTAAAACCCACAAATCATGAGATGTGACATATGTATGTTTTAAAATTTGTGATTAAAAAGTCCTCCCTACTAACTGGAAAGTCATTATTCCAATGCAGAAAGTATTTATAATTTAACAACCGCTTTTTGGTAGCGATATTTAAATATCTGTTATGACTAAAAATTATTTACCTTAAGCATCAACTTCCTTACTTGGATTTAGCTTCTGTATCAACTAATTAAAACCCTACTGTTTTCTGACTAACACTGGTCTCTAGCTCTTACACTGACACAGCACAGGGAAGACACCCATGACAGCAGTGCTTGCAGTCACTCAGTACAGACTCTCACTCATCTTACATGAGTTTACTGCAAGAGACACAGCAGCCATTTAACATCTTTTAAATTTTGGCAAAGATGTAAGTTAAATGACAGCGTTCACACTCCAACTGCCTTCAAGTGTGGAACACAAAATGCTGGTATATGTAAAAAGAAAGCATCTTCAGCTAAGCTGTTCTGTATGCTTCCTATATTTTTGGTGGAGAAGGTGTAATATATTAGTAGTTGACAAACACAGGCCGGACTTTCCCCTTACATGCAGACAGCTCCTGAAGGAAGGCAAGCTCATCACACATGCAATCCTTATGAACTACTTTGATTTTCACCATTAATCCTCTAGGAAAAATGTTGAGATAAAGATTTTAACTACTGCATTGAGAGCTTCACTAAAAAAATTTCTCTGATATATCTTTGATTTTAATTGAACAGAACTAAGTAATGTACACAGAATCACTTGCAGCTTTTTAAGTATATTCAGAGCAAAAAGATGCCACATTTGTTTCCACAGTACTTTTAAGAATCCAGAAAAAGTTACTAAATCTGAGTAAAAATGCTAAATAGAGTGTTTGAAGACTACAACATCAATAACAGTTTTATACATTTAGAATCAACAGTAAATATATATGTGCATATAGAACAGGCGCATGGTTACTCACAGAGGATTTACTACAATATTTCATATACATAAAGCACAGAAAACTAAACATTGCATCAGAAATTGTAGCAAGAGAGCATTACACTTGGACACAAAAGTAACCTTTAAGGAGTTAAAATGTCCTCAACTACAAGTCAAGTTGAAACTTATTTAATTAGGTTCGGTACTTGAAAAAATTAAATAAATTATTTCATTAACTAAACCAAACTCCCTTAAAGGCAACAATATGTTCCCTCTCTGTCAGGACAGAGCGCAATGAAATCTTTATTTTAATTGGGGTTAGCTACGGGGCCATTTGGCTTCAGATGCTTTGTTTATCAGCCCTAAGCTTTACAGCTTAGCCAATACTTGAAATATTTTATTACAGAATGATTTCATAAAAGAAAAAAAAAAATCCCTATCCTATCTTCCAAATAGTTTTACACAGAGATCATGTATTTTAAATGTGCATTTTCACATTTCACAAAGTACAAGCTGAGGGCATCCCAAAAGAAAACCCTGGTTTCCTTTTGCACTATTACGATATAGCAAATATATAAGTCCCCTCTTCCAAATGGTTTCTGCCCTCAGCCACCCGGCAGAGCCGCGGCCGCAGCCCAGCGGCTCCTCCGGAGAAGCAGCCAGAGGCGCCTCCATTCCGCACGGCGCCGCACGGTCCCTTGCTGGGGACACCGTTTCCGAGCCCTTCGCGGTCTCCATCCCCTACCCCACGCGGCCGCAGGAGCCAGGAGGACCATCACGACCAGAGACAAACCTCCAGGAAGAAGCAAAACAAGATTTTGTGTAAAGCTCAGTCATGGGCACAGTTTAATTCCCATTTACAAAAATTACAAAGCTTGGGCTGAATTTTGGATTCATTTCTTATAAAATCTTCAAGCCTTACTAGTGTTCCTAAAAGTAAAATAAAACAAAAAGAGCAAGAAAACTCCAAAGCAAA
This sequence comes from Nothocercus julius, assembly GCA_013398735.1. Lineage (NCBI taxonomy): Eukaryota > Metazoa > Chordata > Aves > Tinamiformes > Tinamidae > Nothocercus > Nothocercus julius. The sequence continues at coordinate 695,278 of VZSV01000068.1, read as the reverse complement.
TTTCCAGAGGATCTGAAATTGAGCAGTAAGATTTTTTTCACACACTTCTCTCCTGAGCTAAATGTCATTATAATGTATCTATCGTGGAGACACTTACTTTCTTACAAAAATTACAAAAAATATTTCATATAATTCCTAGTTGTCTTCTGGGGGATTTTGTTGATATGTTGTTAACAGTTATGCGCATACAATGTACCAGAGTATAATAAATAAAATTTTGTGTAAGAAATAAAAATTAAGACAACAATATTTCAAGTCCAGTTTAAGAATGTGATTTTTAAAACAGATGTACTGTTTTACTTTCATTTACAGAAATAAAACCATCACTGCTGAACCTGACAGAATAAAGCTTAATTCAAGCAAATCACTGAGTTCTGTTCTTCATGTTTGTGCTACAGAAAATACAAGTTCAAACTAAATGTATTATTCTTTTTCTATATATTTTTTGTGTTGATTTTTCTTTGGATATCTTCTTGCATATCTTATCTGCACTGTTTCCTCATGAGAACTATTATAAAATGAGCCACTTTTGCTTCTTGGTTGATACTTTGATTTGATACTAATCACAGTTTTCTCTACAGTCTTCAAATGATCATCTAGGAAATAAGTAAAAGACTTAAATTGCCATCGATACGTATACTTTTCTCTAACAATGCAAACTAATTGTATATCTCTAATCAAGAAACACGTTTATTCAAAAAAATCTAGTGAATATACCAACTATTGAGTTCAAAGCAAAGACACCACATGTGTCTAAATAAATATCAAGGCAGTGTCGGAGGTAAATGAGGAGAGACCAGGTGAAGTGTGTGATGTGTTAATTGTATTCAAAAAATAAGAAAATATAAAAAAAAAAAGAGAGGAAAAAAAAGGCAAGACAGAGAAGCTGAACTTCCAATTATCATAACGGTATCTACTTCGCAACACATTTTCAAACTTGAAAGAGACATTTGCAACCATAGGAATTGTGAGCAGAATACCTCCAGCTGCGTCTGCATAAATCTTGCACACGGTACATACACAGTTTATTTAAATACCAAGTAAAGTTATGACTTACAAAATGCATATTTCAGTCACAATAGAGTATCTGTCATTTCCAAAAGCTACTCATCATCAAATGAAAGGAAAACAGAAAACAATGAATTAAATTAGAAAAAGATAAGATAAGAAAGAACCTTTTCATCTGATGTTCTACTAGACTGAGGTAGTTTGTTTTTTACAGAACAACACATTGATCTGCAGAGTTTACACTTCTCTGCCCTCCAGACGAGGAGGATTAAGGACAAGGTGGTCTTCAACACTATTTTCTTTTTTGCTTGTAGGACGTTTTGGTTGTGAGCCAGGATGCACCTTTCCCTAATGCTCTGTCTACAGCAAACTCAACACGCTGGGGAGAAGCTCCCGCTCACGGGGGGACGCGCAGGAGGCAGCGCAGCAGCGGCGCTGAGGGCCCTTGGCGGCTTCCCATTGCTGCAGGACGCGGGAGCCGTGCGCACGCGTGGGAGACCACGCGAGGCCGCGTGCGAGCTGTGTGCGACACTGCGTGCGAGGCCATGCACAAGGCCATGCGCGAGGCCGCACGGGAGCTGTGTGTGGGGCCGCGCACGGCACAGCGGCAGCCCCGCCGCGTGGCAGCACCTTGGTGCAGCTGTGCAGGCGAGGCCGGGGCCCCGCGCAGGGACAGTCCCCATCGTGGAAGCCGGGCAAAGCGCCCTGCCAACGATGGCACCCGCGCCTCCTTCCCTCCTCCACTCAATTAGCTCCATCACCTACTTATGCAAATCATTACCCAGCACTTTACTGCCTCTCACTTTAATCAAATACCCATTTTTGTATTAGAAGTTTACATTGCAATTCACACTAAATCTACAAAGTAAATGCCTCCCGCTCCCAGGACAAAGACCACAGTGGCCTGTTCTCCTTTTATGAAGCTGTTAGCTTGTCCTTAACATATATCCAATGTAATATTCTGATTGTTACCATCATTTCAAAGAGTTTGTCTGCTACCAACATCCACTTTACAAAACTGAGTACCAAAATCTCCTATCATCCTCCTTCAAGGGCAGGTAGTACCTTTTGTTCATCTCTGCTTCTGCTCCTATGGGTGCGGATGCAGTCCCAGCCCTTCTCTACCTGCAGAATGGTCTTTTCCTGGTTTTGCTAAAACGAAACGCAACTTCTTCCAGCTCATTTACAAAACACACAGTCACTGAGTGCCCTGCGCAGCAGCAGAATTCGACAGTCATGTTACTTCATGTGTGGGGTTGTTTACATGCTTCATTGTTCCCGTCCAAGTCCCCTGCGCTTTATTAGACCAGGAAATATCCCCGGTTCCGCGGCACGGCGGCCCTGCACGCTGCCGCGCGGCTTACCGGCGCCGCACGCTCTCAATTAGGGCAGGGCAGCAGGAGGAAGCGTGGAAAAAACAGAGGCTCAAAGTCAGTCAAACACAAATGAAGGCTTGGAGCAAATTGAGGAGAAACAAACAAGTGCATAAAACAGAAACCACACACACAAAAAATAGGCAGAAAATCAGGTGAGAAAGGCACAGCGGAATAATTGATCAGTTGGACGTACAAATCCTCCCACTGTAAAGCTAAAGTTTCCTGGTGCTGCTCCTCGTGCAGCCTTCACTGGTAACAGGAAGATTTACAGGCTTTTGGACAACGCTACTTTCTTTCTCCAGCACTAATGCAGTGACCCGCTCCCGTCTGAGGGCTGAACGCGTCATTTCTTTGGAGGTGGAAAAGTTACTTGTGCACCACAAGCCAGGACGCTTCTCCCCAGCATGCCCATGGCCCCAGCAAACCCACACCCCACGAAAACGGAACCGCGAGCAGAGAAGCAACAGCAGCAGCAGCCTCACGAGTGACTCTGGTGAACGGCCCCATCCTGCCCGTGGCCCCGAGGGCTGCGCGGGGGCTGCCGCGCTGGCTGCGTGCAGCGCACGGCGAGGTGCAGCCCCTTCCTCGCGGGAGGGCTCCAGGGGGGTCCAGAGCCCCACACGCCATCCGTGGCTCCACGGGAGCCCGAGCAGAGGGCAGGGAGGCGCAACTGCTCCTGCCGGGGCAGCGCCGCTGCTTACGGAAGGGGCAGCAGCGCGTCTTTGCTCACTCCTGCTGCTACTCACAGCCTTCTGCGTCCTGCACGACGTCCAGCACAGGGCCACATTAACTCAAATTGTGCTGCTGAATCTTTTCTTCAGAATCTTAGTAATTTTAACTTCATTTGGCATTGTGTTTTCCTCCCAATACGGCATATGGAATTACAGAACACAGTATCTCACCACGTAACAGTATGGAAACTACAAAATAATTCTACTTACTGCATAATTGACTGCTAGAGGAGATTAAAGAGACTGCCTTGCAGTTTCATTATGTATGTATATCTCAACATACTCACATGTAGAATGCTAAACGCACTTTGAAAAAAAAAACACAGTAAATGCTTACTAAAAAAAAGTCATTTTAAAGGTTAAGAACTGCAAAAGCAAAGGCTGAAACCTCGCATATAGCTATAGACAGACAGATCACAGCAACAGGCTTAACAGGAAAAAAACAGTATTGTCCCAGTAGCTTTTTTTTTTTTTTTTTTTTAAAGCTTTTTTGATCAGGATTTTCAGTCCTGCATAATGCATCTTCTAGAACATCTCAACAAATGTTACGACTTAAAAAGAATTACATACGCAAACCGTGATCTTTGAAATGCTACAGATCATCACAGGATCTTTACATTAGGGGGAAAAAAAAAAAAAAAAAGTCATAGGTCTTAGTTCCAGAATAAACAGGAATCCACTTCATCTCATTTTTTTCCATACAAATAGAGCAATAGAACAGGATAAAACAGTAGAGGTTGGTGGACTCCTATTAAATATACATCAATAATAACTTTAAGAGAAGCACAGAAAAAAAGTAAGCAAAACAAACTGCTTTATTTTATAAGCTTCTGTTCACTGTTTCCCCTGCATTATCATTTTTAGCATAGAGTTTGCATGCCTCTAATACAAACAACATCATCTGCCTTCTTTGTTTATTCTATATGAATAAACAAAGGCCCTGTATGACCAAAGGCCCTCACTAGAGCTTGGCCTAGCCAAAAGATGGGGTGAAAGGGAAGGATCTACCCAGTAGAAAATACCTTAAAAAATTCCATATGGAAAACAAAGCTACGCAAAAGGTGCCCATGTAAGGAATCAACTGCGATGTGGCAATTACTGGGAATTGGAAATAATTACTTACTCTTCCACTGAATAGTTTAAAAAAAAAAAAAGAAAAGGGAAAAAAATTCACCATGGCAACAATCATACTTCACCATAGATAAAGCATCATAAGCTACAAAGTCTTTTCAAAAAGAATTATACGCCAATACATAGCACGCACTTCATTATGCTCCTGTATACGCCCTCTGCAAAACCTCCCTTTGGACTCATCTGGCGTTTGCTTCTCTACTCGGTACCACTCATCACCTACTTTTCTTTCCTCCTTTCCATCCCACTCGGATCTCATGGCTCAGGAATTGCTGAAGGAATTGATAGCATTAGTCTGGGCAAGGGATTGCTATGCAACAACTAACAGAGAAGGCTCAGGTCACGCCATCAGGCAGCGCTCTTAATGCCTCCCCAAGACACATATCCATTTGTGTCACTGCCGCAATCATCGTGCTGCTTATGAGTCACTACAGCCAAAATCCTGAACGGTCTCAAATACAAAACAGAGGAGCAAATTTTCCTTTTAAACACTCTGTAACTTCCTAGTGTTATATGAGACCTAGCTACCTATGAGACTAATCAGTACATAGTAATTAAATAGCATTAAATTATTATTCTTGTTATTTTTACTTCTGCCAACTCCATCACTAACCTGGATACACCACTGCCATTTCCTTACTGCAGATGCAATGGTGATACATGTGCCTTAAATCGCTAAATAAGTTACCAAAGTAACTCGAAACTGTCTTCTACACCTACCCCACTCCAGGGAGTCGTGGGCAGACGAGTAGCTTTTAAAACAGGACTGACTTTATTTTGCTTGCCATGAATTTTAACAGGAGCAAAGATGAACAGCTTTCCCCTAAAGGGCATGGAGCTCCAGGCCAGCAAATACACCGTGACAGAACAACACCCGAGCTTTCGTTACAGTTCACTGCCGTGGGTAACTGCAGCGCGCACAGGGAACAACAACACGACAGCTAAGCAGATGCTAAACACAGTAGCACCCCGGGGCAGCAGGAGATTGCGAGCGAGCGGCCGCCGCTAGGTGTCAGGACGAGAAAGCGCGCGGCGACGGAGCCGGCTGGCGCTGCGACCGCTCGTACACACACGGCGGCTACACAGATCCACCTACCGAACACGACCTCATTTTGTGAATTAAATGTTCAGAATAAATATTCTCTTAGGAAACAGCAAAAACTTCAGGAAGCTTTTTTTAAACCATTCAAGTGAAGCAGACGCTGGCACCTTGACGCCTTTGTGGGAAAGCGGAGTAACGTCCACCAGCCGCCCAAGGCGGCCGAGCACCGGCGTCGCCCCGTGCGTTACCGGCCTTCCTGCTGACGCACGTTTGGGAAGAAGGCAATTACAGCGTGCGTGACAAGAACTCTTCCAAACCCAAAACCTGCCTTAAGGCAGCTACAGAAACACACACCCGCAGCAGGGCACATAACTGCATCTGCTATCTTATAAATCCTTCTGATTAGAGTTGCAGATTTATTTGGATATGTTTCTTAATACTATAGTGTGAGTTACTGATGTCCTCAGAAAGTGGATGGCAACTGTAATTCGTATTTCACAGTCCAGATACTGATTTGCACATACAATATGGAACCTAATAATCTTTTATAACCATTAAATCTGTATTGTTTTCAAAATTGATTTTTTGACACAAAATATTTTGAACAAATGACGACATCCACTGTGGTCCGTACAGACTCAGTGCAAACCTCTCATCATGCTGTATTTCTTTTAGGATCACACTTGTGTATCATGACCACTTTAAACATCCATTAGCACAGAGCCCATAACAGCAGTGTGCGGAGCTGACGAGCAAACAGGCACTGACACCGAACACAACCGCCATGTAAGAGATACAAAATGGGAGGGCAGAGAAGAGCGCTCCAAGTACCACATCCCCAGTGGGAATGTGGCGGGAAAGAACAATATGCCGTATTATTTATAAAAGACACAATGCTTTGTTATTAAATTGCAATCATATTTTCTGCTGTGAACTTAGCAAGTGTGTTCTGTAATTGCTTTGTGTGTTACATGCCAGTGTTGGGATTTTACTACCTCTTTTGGAGATTTGAATTTGTAAGACCCTCCTCGCAATTCCAGTAAGGTCCAGCACATTGCAGAAGGGCAGCGAGGCAGCTGTACGACCTGCCCAGGACCTACGGGGTGTCAGTGGAGGAAGCAGAAACCGAGTGCAGGTCATTCAACTCGGGCACAGTCAGCACGTGAGAAACCTGCCACATTTTTGCAAAGCATCTTTACATAAATCTTGGTAAGAAATATACAATCAATAATTAATTTTTAATTTATAAAAGGATTTGGAAAATAAAGCCTTAAATTTTCTGTTTCCTGATCTTTACAACTGTATTTAATGATACATTTGAACAATTATGGTTAGAGGTTTTATTTGATGGAATAATAAGCAAATGCAAAGCTCCTCAGGTCTTCTGGCCTGGTGGGGGTGGGAATTGTAATTTTTAGGTTTGTGCCCTTGTCAACTAATTCTGAATTTTCATTTTTAACATTCAGCCTTCACAATACCAGATGGTATTTCCAGAAATGCAATTTAAATTTTTATTTTTCTTCATAAAACCCTTAACTAGTTAATCTCTTATGCACATCCCGGCGAGCACACACCGATATTCCCAGAGTTGCCTGGCAACTACCGGGAGGGGTGTAAGCGCAGAGGCTGGGAGGACGGAGGGAGCTGCTGCCTCCGCGCACAGATAAAGGGGCTTAGGCCAGGCTGCCGTGCAGCCTCACCTCTGTTATTTAGGTGCACAACAACTTATATCTCTCCGTAGTTCGCATTAGATACTTTGAAAGCACAACATTATGGCACCCTGCCATACCCACCAAAACCAACGCCATTTATTTTTTCTTGCACACACACAGACACACCAATAATCCTCCACACGTTTCCCAATAAGAAGGGGAAGGATTCATACTGAATTCAAAAGTCCCTTTTGAACACTGAATATGGTTCATAGGAATGATGCTTATCTGATGAGGATGACTGGTTTAAAATTCAGACCAAGTTATTTTTCTCTTTTGGCTTTAAAAGTCCACAAAAATGGCATGCAAACAAAATTCAACAAAGACGACATTTTAGTTATGAAAATACCATCAACGACTATAGCAAAGGCATAGCAAGTCATGCTACACTCTTAGTCCATCTTCTGCTCCTTTCCTTTAACATTGTGATTAAAACTACTGTTATTACTTGTCTGCATGCCCGATCTCTTTGTTAATGTGCACAGAGCTGCAGAATGCAAAACCCAACACCTCTCCCCAGCAGCAAGCCTTCATTCGCGCTCCATTCATTTAGCTTCCCCTCTTGCACTCAGGACTCAGCTCAGCTTCTCCCAGTAGTATTCAAGCTTTCCATAGTTACCACCAATTTTCCATTCCACCTCTAAATGCTTGCAAATGAGAGATGGATCTCCACAGAGATCTTGTGAAATGGCCACAGAGCTCAGTGGAGCCCCTGAACATGCCATGGAGATTTATCACTGAATTTGACTTACCTGTGTTAGCTTACTCTGTGTTAGAAATGAAAGAAGAAATTTATGTGGAGCAGTTTGGAAATACTCCACAGGTGGTTCTACGACCAGTACTTTTCATACTCTACATATTTTGGGGCTACCACAGCAATTACAGTTGAATGTTCATCATACTATTTATCGTGTTCCTAACAGTCTATCAGCTACCTATACACATGCCCATGAGAGTGTCTTATTTATATGTTAGGAAAATGACAGTATCATAAAAGATGTCAAAATACATGTATTTTCCTGGAGAGATTTGTACTGAGGTCAATAAAGCACGAACTTCTATCCCTTGCAGCAGGCCAGGACCAGCTGCCTCCTTAGAAGCTATAAAACCCAGCATCAACAGAAAAATCTTTGTCCCATTCAGACTGCACTTAACAGTTCCTAAATAGAGATTAGCTTTGAACCAGAAGCATGATATTGGATTTCCCTAACAGAACACTTACCATCAATAGTTACAACTTCAGATATTCTTCATATTTCTGTAAAAAACAGTTTCTTTACTAACTGTATCATGTATGAAAATGTCCTGAAAAGTTTCCACAGCTTCACAATTAAGCATATATTGTGTAAAAACAAAGATGCACTTTATCAGTTTTCGGACCTCTTTTAAAAATAATAAAATGAAGATGTTGTTCTTGCAGTGAGAAAGAGAATGCTAAGTCTGGACTAGACTGGGACTATTAATTTAGAAGTTTTTATCAACTCTCTTTAGTTTAACTCTCTACTAATATTAGGAACTCTCTGTAAGAAGTTTTCTCTCCTCTTGCTTGTTGCATATCTCTCTTGCTTTTGGAGGCTGGAATACTACTTTCAGCACTGGTTAGGCAGACAGTCATAATACTGACTTGGTGCAAAGTGGATTATACCATACTTCTCAATTCTTGTTAGTTCTTTCTTTGCTTTTTTCCCCTTCTCTCTCTCTCTTACCATGGTTGCTGATTTACACCTTATGTTTACTATTTTCCTACTTACAGGTTCAATTTTCAGTGAGTTTCTGTAGCTCCCAAAGAAAGATGCTTGTGCTTTTAGGAAAGCTCTTGCAACACCATCTCCAGTGGTTGTAGAGACTTTCTTCAACCTGTTCTTCAGTGCAGAAACCTGAAATCACACAAGAGGTCTGGGATCACCTCTCTTACATACAAAAAGGTTGCGACTTACTTTGGTATCTCTCTCTCTCTTTTTTTTTTTTTTTTTTTTTTTTTTTTTTTTTTTTTTTTTTTTTTTTTTAAGCACTCAGAGCTTAGTAACTACTGAAGGAAGGCTGTGCATCTATATGTTATTGTTAGTGACAGGATTTTTCTGTCCCAAACAAAAGCAGAGAAAGGAGATTAGAGAAACCTTTCAAAGATTATTATTAAAGCGGTGCCTGTGCTGCAATGGTTAAGGGTTATATTAAATCATTAACAAATAGTTGTGTGAATAGCAATTTGTTGGTGTTGGAGACAGAATCCAAGCTACATTTCTCAAACAGATCTCTCAGAATCCATAGCAATAGAAGCACAACAATCTGGGCAGTAAATTCAGGCCTGAATTCATTCAAGCACTTTTAGAGGCCACGATCATGTCATGTGCAAAGCTTGACAGAGGGACGAGATCTCTTATGCAGAAGACAGGAAGAAGCCAAAAATTTCAGAAGGAAAGCCAGAAAAGCCTTAATCATCTTGACTTGCAGAAGTATATAAAGGATCCATATCAAGATATAGATTTAACAGAAATAATCGTAACAATAAATAGGAAATCGACCTCTTTTATTAAAATGAAATGCTATTCTGAAAAACTCTACTGCATCAGCTCTATACGCTTCATGCTAAGTTAAAAACCTTATAGGAATATTATTTAAGGAGTAAACAGATTCTACTGTAGTGGATATAATTAGCACATTTTCTGAGAGAATACACGATATATCATGAACTATAAGTTAGTGGTTCACATTTTCAAACTAACTTTCAAGGCCCTCCCCTTAAAGTTTTCAGATCACTTGATCTCTTCCAAGAGTATATCTAACACTAGATGCTATCTATTTTATATATTCACACATTTCTGCCTTTCTATCAAGTATATCACAACAAGAATATCATAGCTTTTGTTTAAAAAAACACCCAAAATATCAAGAGAAAAAAATGCTCATCTTTGTCTTGCGTGTTAATTTATTTCACAGTAAAATAGACTATACAGGCAGAATTAAGATCATTTTCCTACCTAAAGAGGCAGTAATACTTCTTTTAAAATAAGATTTTGACCACTCAATACAAAGATTATTTCTAGCTAAACAGACACATATACATGCAGTCTACCCTGTGAGTGTTTTTAAAAGAAGATTTTTATACTTCTGGCAGTTCAGGTTTAAAGGTCAGATTTAAACTATCACCATGTTTCAAAATGCAATCTGTGCAATGCAGCATAATGAAATGGTTCAGTAAAGGTGCTAGTGGAAATTCTTTTAATTAGGTCCAAGGCTTTTCAGTTGTCAACATGAATAAAGCAAGAAACATTCTATTGCAAACACAGTGTAGGAAATAAAAATGGATTCACCTTTAAGGAAATGGATTTGCTATAGAGCTTTAGTAGTTAATACTTCTTGCTCTCTTAAAAGCATTTAATTTCCCACTGAGTGGAAAACCAGTACCATACGTTTCCTACTTGTGGTAACTTGTTAATGAATGGACAGCAGTAACACACAAAACCAAATTACTGACAGCCTAAAATATCCACGGGCTTGTACAAACTCAAAATACTCACACAACCACAAAATAAGTAAGATCTCTTTGGTGCTGCATACTATATTAGGCATTGCACCAGGGTTTCATTTAATAAGGACTCCAGGTTGACAGAGTGAGCTTATGCTTTATTCCTTGTAATATGAAGCTCTGACTACAAACTAAGACTAGAAGATGACACTTATTTGGAAATACATGATAAATCCATAAGGTTTGTATATCAAAAAAAAAAAAAAAAAAAAAAAAAACGACCCCCTCTTTGCTATTCCTTGCAACACAGACGGTGGTGTAGGAGACTTGTCAGCAGCAGATGCACTTATTGTAATCACAGTCCTTAATAAATCTCTTTTTTTTTTCTTTCTTTCTTTTTTTTTTTTTTAATATTGACTATTTTAAAAGGAAACTTACTTCCCAGGGTGCTCTCACGCTGCCAGATTTTCAGGCACTTATCAGAAACAGAAGGTGAAGGAGGGACAGCTTTCCACATTTCAAACAGCCACTCCGTAATGCAGTAGTACACACCTTGGCTTTTAAAGGACCTGACCCGAGCCACTGAGGAAGTCTGACTGTGAGCAGGTACCACGGAGGCAAACCACAGCAAAGAAGTCCCTGAATCCGATCCCATGGGAAGCGTCTCCTGGCAATCCAGCTGCTGTGACATGAATGCTAACCGGAGAGACCTTTCACTACAGTCCATGTTCATTTGGATATCAGGAGTGAAAACGTGATGACTAACTCATTCTGGACTACTGAAAACCATCAGTTTGGGCAGCAATGTCACTATCGCAGAACTCAAACACAACTCTACTTGAAACTCCCAAATAATCTCCAGAGATTCTTTTATGTAATTTAATTAGAACAGTCAGGGGAAAAAAAAACACCAACATTTTTTTCTACCGCATTAAAAACACCTGATGAAAATATTTTTCATCTTTGTGGAGTATAGATGGATTTATTTACCGAAGTAAATTTTGCATATATTCAGGAGTTGGTGGATGTTTCTATTCACTTGCAATCCTGGCAGAATAGCCCTATATGATCACAAAGCTCATGAAGAGATTTCTACCTAGTTTGTGTGATTATAAATGCATCTGTGTAGATTTACGATGATGGGGAGATGCTCTCCACACACACCCTTTACCAATAAATAAATAAATAAATAAAAAGTATAATGGATCAGCTTTGGTGTCTCCCTGTGGACATGAACAACTTGATCCACTTACAGTTCCAAACACATGATGCATGAAAGAACTGACAGAAATTCGATTCTTGCAAAGAAGAGCAGCTGCTCTCTAGTGGTCAAAGCCAAATATTAAGCAGTCTGAAGGAAGAAGGAAAGGCAAAGACCTAGAAGAGAATACTTCATCATCTAGGTAACCAAAATAATGAAACAAAACTAATTAAGACATAAACACCGATCCCAAACACTAATTACACAAAGCAACACTATTCAAGCTTAGTCTTTGTTACAACAAATATTAATCCCAGCTGTATTTATATAGCAGTTGTGAGAAAAAAAAAAAATACACCGTATACACTATTTGTGAGCCATGCCAGTTAATTGAATTTGCTGGCAGCACTTCCTCTGCTATGCTCAAACATCCTCCAAGATAAAATGTAGCTCTTAAACAGACCTGTGGAAAACTGAATCAAGAAATTTGAGCTAATAAAACACAACTCTACTGTTATAAAAGTGAAGTAAAAGTAAATAATGAAAGGAAGGAAGTCTCTTAAAATTTATTACATTCCAAAGCTTGAAGTTCTGTGTTTATTGGTGAAGTCTCTTCTGATGTTCTACAGTGCTCCTACAACAGCTCCTTTAATGAAGTCTCATAAAATCTAATATAATACTTGATTGTTGACAAATCATATACATGTTTGAAGCCCAGGACTCGCTGCATCCAGACATTTCTTACATAATTCTATGGGCTTTACAAGCCTGTCATTTCCCGGGCTGTGGGTTATGGCACGAGCGATGCCCAGCTCTGCAAGCTGGGAGTGAAATCAAAACCAAAACTCAATAGCCAGAAAAGTGCGTGGGAGTGACTTTTCTAGACCAAATACTTGACAAAAACCAAGATGCTCACAGTGAAGATGGACCTTCTACCTGGAACTCACTGTTTTCTAAGCACAGACAGATCACTCCACTGATGACAGAGAAATGATGGGATGCACTCAGTGATCACCGTTACTTGAGTTTTTCTTCCAACAGGCAAGCTTACTCCTTGTGTACTCCTTGTACTCACTAGTACTAGCAAAATATTTTGAAACAGTAAAGGAAGGTCAGATTTCCCCCTGTCCCACATTCTCCTAAACAGTCATCATCTGACTTAAAATACTTAAAACCTGAACCTGGATTGCTAGCATTTCTAGCTTACATCAGCCTTAGCTAATTTTCGTTGGAGACTGAAAAATACATCTGCAAATGTTCAGACGACTTGGCTTAACACTTCAAAACAGGAAACAATTGAGTTAAAGCCATTTTCTTAAAATAATTGAAGTAACACAATGACATACTTCGCTTAGAAACTGAGCAGGTCAAAAGGATTTACACTTCTGAGTCCTGGCAGAGTTGAATAAAATCATTTTGTACATACCACATCATTGGGAAGGCTCTGAAGATCATCAAAAGGGGTTTCCAGTGTGTTGGTGTCTACATTGAGAATAACCACATCTTCCAGGGCCATGTTTCTCACCTTCTAAATATGAGCAAAATCAAGAGAAGGGAAAGGAAGATAATACAAACATGAAGAGTTAAATCCTGTTCATAAAGGACTCAAGCAATGACACAGCATCCAGGCATTACAAAATTTCTCAAGCATTTAAAAACAACCAGAATTCCTGTCTTTCTCTCACAATTTGTTATAGTTATTTATATTTTACACGTTTGAAAAACTAATCTTCAATTGGTAGATGGAAATTCTTCACTTTGTGCATACTGAAATTTAGAAATCTTGACTCAGCTGGAAGCTGTACCTAGGCATAATAAACATGCAAACCTAATACCATAATTAAGATGAGACCATCATTAAGATGAGCACTATAGCTCTATTAGAGATGCTTGAAATAACTCTGTGCTTGAATGATTTCAGATAGAAACCATGAGTTTTTTAAGTATATCTTTCTATATTTATATATAATTTAATTTAAATAGAAAAAACAGTGGCTCTTTTGGGTAGTTAAGAGTTTTAAGTAAGTTAAGCCTTGGATCTGCTCCCAATTTCCTGGTTTATTCTTGCATCGCCTATATGGAGACATTTACAATTGTATTTAAGTAATATGCACACTGTAAGGAAACAAAACAAAACAAGCCAATCAACCAAACAAAACCACATCCCATTCTCTTCAGTGGTCAGCCAGATTAAATTTTTGATCCTACCACCATAAATTGAGAGAAAAATGTCTCTAATCTAGTAAGAGTATGTCTTTATAATAGTACAATAATGTATAGAAGAAAAACATAGCCTGTTTCTCAACATAACAATCACTGGTACCTTGATTTCAAGTATCTAAAGCCAGTGGAACATTGTCAAATTATATTTCCCTGCTTAAACAACAATAAAACAACTACCAGTATGAAACACAGCAATATTTAAATATTTTTAAACACTTTTTCAAATAACAGGACAATTAAATCTTGTTTCTTTTCCCATTGCCTGACTGAAGCAGAGGCTAAAGACCATTTCTATTCATTTAACAGATGTGTATTTGAGCCCTCTTGAAATGCCATCTTTGTAAATTTGAAAATCAGAGAAAGTGGAACTATGAACACAGTAATCGAGGAAATTTCCCAGGACGCTTGGAAGCAAACGTCTAGGGACGTACATAACTTACGTACCTATAAGCAGGACCAAATGTGAGTTTGCGAGGAGAAAAATGAACGAAAACATATTCAGTTTTGATTAGGGTTTTGTGCGAAGAAGGATTTGTTTCCTTTAAGGGAAAGGAACTAAAGCTCTAAGACAATGGCCATGCTAAGCCTTAGGCACCTAAATAATTACCTTCATTTGCAAGGCTCAGTCCCCTGGCTATAAAGAAAGCTGCTGTGTACTCAGGGGTAAAAAACAAAAGCAATGAAAAAAAACAGCAACAACCTTTAAGCAAGTTTCCTAGACAATTATGTTTGGGTCTTCAGCAAGAAATTTCTCTAATGTTAACAGAAGAATATTCCATTTAGTGCTTTCACATAAAAGGAGCATAAGTCTGCGTGACAAACCAGGTACTTTCCTCTCCATTTCAGGAACCAAAGGTCACTCTGTTGGCTGCATCTGATAAACTCTAAAGCAATCCAGCAGTCTCGCTCCTTCTGGGAGTCCGGAAGAGCCAGACAAACTGATTTGCTTCTTCCTGTTTCACAAAATTAAAAATCTCTCTTATACTCAGAGGAGTCTGAAAAGCTCCAACAAAAAGGTCTTTAGCAACATACTTAACCAAAGCCAGAAGCTTGTCAAAAATCAAGTGCCAGTAGGACAAGACAGAAGGAATTAAAACCTTCTCTTGATTCCTGCCGAAGAAGCAGCATACATGTGTTTGAACTTGTCAGTGGGTGTTTGTGTAACTTCAGCAATGAATCTGCACCTTCCCATCAGCAAAATGTTGGGGTTTTCTGTAGCAAAGAACAGGCTTTTCACAAGCAGATATCTGCCAAGGAGTATAGTATGAAAAGATGCAGCTCAGGCTGCAAGGACTATAAATGCTGATCAACCTAATTCACCTCTACATATGGTCCAGAAATAATTCTAACTAATTATTGCAAAAGTATAGCACAGCAGAGTTTAGAGTGAAAAGCACAAGCTTTTCAAAGAAAACTTCTCAATATTTGTATGAAGGGAGTGGAATTCCCTACCTATAAGCCCTCAGGTTTAAAACACTTGACATTTGCATTTGGAAAATACATAAAGGCAGCTGGTCAAATTGTGGCTAAAGAAATGCACACTGACCAGCTCTTCTTAACCCTAATCTGTTTCTATCATTTTTCCTCTCAGCATCATCTTTGATCAATAAGATAGCTGGAAAAAGATATCAAAAGATAGTTGGAAGACGAGCTTTGGTGGAATAATCCTCTGTTAAATGCAGCCACAGGAGCCTGGAGTGGGGAGAAAAGACCTAAACTGGAAATAAAATAAGGTACTGCATGGGAATGGCAGTATGGATTCCTGCGCTCCTCACGTTAAATCCGCCAGCAAACTGGAAATTGCATCACCTGTGGATCACTGTCACGGGTAGAGTTTAGGTGTTGTCACCCACTTCAGGGTAGCCACCAAGCCACATAACCATATCCGATATATATCACATCTTCCCAAGTACCAAAACGAAATTTTAGAAATAAGGTGCTTCCTGTTGAATAGAATGGACCGATTCATTACGTCCACATTTTCAGAGAAATATGTAGAGAGCAGGAAGAAACATGAACATTACAGTTTGCCTTTCTAATTTGCTCTAAACGGGAGATTTGTTGAGTCAAAAGAAGCAATTCAGTGAAAATGTCCATCATCTACCACAAGTACAAACTTCTCTAACCAGCCTTGCAGAATTCCTTGTAACCATAATTAATCCTCTAAAACCCACCAAATTGGACTAGCAGCTACACCTGCCTTTTATTTTAAATGTCTCTTTTAAAAAGAGTGGAGAGGTATGGAAAGCTGCTTTAACAAGCACACTGAACTCATTGTTTATGGCCTCTATAAACATGGCTTAGTAAGAATTACGGACTTAATCAGAGTGAACTTATCTCCTGGTGAAAAGAGCACTTTAAATTTCAGAAATGGCACCTTTACTGTGAAAATCTCTTAACTTTTCAAACAAACTCCAGGGGGCCTTAAACACCAGGTCAGTAAATAAGCAGCAGTTAGGGCAGTCTGTCCTGCTCACAAGAAATGCAACCTTTCAGTAATTTACATATTTTGGATGAAAGTCTGCAACCCCAGAGAAAACTATATTCTATTAGAAATATTACGAGATGCTGCTCTGTCTCACCCTGCTCATAGGCTTGAGGCAACACTCATCACTATGACCTAATCTCTGCTTTTATTAAATGTTACTATATTATCCCTGTCTCTGCTTTGTATTTTTCACATTCTTTATCACAAAACAAACAAGCTAAACCTTTTTTTTTTTTTTTTTTTTTTTTTACCAGAAGTTTAGCTCCTTTAAAAATAAACACAACCCCAACCTCAGTACTTCTCAGGTTTACTTACATCCCTTACTAAACTGGTGTCAAAAGATAAACCAAGCTGACCATGAGGTTTCGTGAGCAGACACAAATGTGCTCAATGTACTACCACTGTGGCAATAGCAGAAGACAGAAACTAACACTCCAAATCACAAAAATGAATGTTCTGGTAACTAGTTTGTACGTCATACCTGAAACTACCATGAGAAGCTCATGCCCAGCAAGCCTAACCCCCGTGCGCCTCGTCTCGACGCGGTTAGCGTTTGCCCTGCTTCCTCGGGAGCCCCGACGCTGCAGACAGCAACGTGTCAATCTGGCTGCCAGAAGCAGGAAAGGCAATGGATATAAAATTTTATTATTTCATGCCCCAACAGCAGCCAGAAGGACTTAATGAAATCACCCTTAGATTTACAATCTGAAATAGCTATTCAGCAGACAAATACGGTTAAGCTGGATGTGCCCCCTGCCCTTTGCGCGCTTTGATCTTGGCACCGCAGGTGGCCGCTGCCCCCTCCTGTGCATCTTCCCGCTTCCGCCCGCTCCCGGCCTCGCTGTGCAGCCCCGGAGCCAGCGCAGGTGACACGGGGGCCTCGGCACCGGCAGCTGCTGCCCACAGAAGACTCGTCGCTGCCTGCGCTCGGCACCCGCCGAGGCGCCTCCCCGGCACCGCAGCGTTTATTCGGCCTGGAGGCCCCCAGCATCCCCTCTGCTCAGAAACCCTTACTAAATCAAAATATTTTCTTCTTCCAATTGCCCAAGAACAATTTAACACCTCACATATCCTTTTTTTCTCAGCACCCTAGAAACCATGTACAACTATAACTTTGTTTATCTATGAGTTCCTGAATTGCCTTTCATTCTTAACAATTTGTATTTCAAAATATCTGACATATTACCCCTTTATTTAAAACCCAGAAAACATTTATTCAATTACAGCTAGAAAAAAATAAACTCATTTATCAAATGGAAAGAGATGGCAAAAGCTAAAGACAACTCCCTGCCCCTCAATCAAAAAATATAATTAACAATTAGCACCAGCACTGGAAAACCCCAGCGGATAATGAATTCTTCAGGCGTCTTCTGCAAACTGCTGCGGTGCAGCGAGCACGTCCCGGGCAGCCGGAGCCGCGCGGCCGGCTCACACCAAGCGAGCTGACGGAGCCGCTTGTCAGGCGCGGAATCCGGCTGCAGCATGGAGCAACATCAGGTAGACGGTTGGGAAACACCATGCAGAAATGCAAAGCCTGCTTCTAGGGCATGCACGTGGAGCTTGGAGGGCTGCAACTATAACGCTCCTTTCACTGCTTGCTGCATACAGCGAGGTCAGCTGCGACGTCCCAGGGTAATGAAGACAGGAGCTATTTCAGCACACTTAGTTTTCCTAACCTGAACTGATACTGGCGTTCGATTAAAATAGAACAAAAACAGTTGCACATGTAGATTTTATCATATACATAACAAAACACAACATGATGCCTCACATGCAAACACTTTCCTGAGAATTTTACAAGAATAAAACTTTGCAGGCCCAGAGAAAGCCCTTACAAGACTGAAATTAATAAATAAAAAAAAAAAAAAAAAAAGCATAAGCCCAGAAATACTTTCAGATTCACTATGTTTACTTCGAAACAAATGCTCTTGCTGTGCCCCAGGCAGAGCCTGCCAAGGCTGTGCTACACCACGGAGTAGCTGGCAGCCGGGCAGGAGGATTATCCGCCGGCAGCTCCGTACCTGACAGCTCGGAAGCGCTGCCCAGGGAGAATGGGAACCACATGTGCCCCAAGGGCGCCGGCAGGCCCTAGGTCAAGGGCGTCCCTCTTCCATCAGCACCGTCACACTAATAGCCCCGGGGAGCAGCCATCGGGTGCTGCGCCAGCGCGCAGGGCGCCGCGCAGCTCCCCGCTCGTAACCCCACAGCTGGCCTCACGCAGCGTGACCGCCACCACAGCCACAGCGCACAGGGAGCAAAGAAGCAGGACGAGGAAAAGGAGGTGCTCGTTTGATACAGTCTCCTTTTCCTATCGTGTTGTGCTTTATCAGTACTAAGTACTTATCTTCATCTAATATGATTTCAATTAGTTCTGTAAGCAGGCTCCATTACTCATGTGATGGTCCCAGCCTTCTTATCTAACAGCTTATAAACTTTTAGCCTTCTTTGAAGTCACTTTATGGATTGCTAAATGGAAATCTTATAAAGAATGACTAACTAGGTGATGAGAGAAAAGCTGAAAAATAAGAGCACAAAACACAGCTCTGTATTTTCTACCAAGATTTTCCCCCATAAATCAGCTGGAGCCCTCTGACCTACAACAGGAGATTATCTTATCTCACTGCAGAACATTTCAGTCACAGCAAATTAGATTTAACAGTCAATGGATATGTTTGATATTTTAATCATAAGAAAAATTTGTCATTTTCCATTAAAGTAACTGCTCCTTCTACAGAGCTGCAACGTAACCTGGGAAACTGCCGCCAGATTTCAAGACGCCCAATGGCTTGAGAAAAGTCTGTCCAGGGAAGACAGACGGTGTGTTTTGTCTAAAAGTGTTAAAATTACTACAATATTTCTTCCAGAGGATCTGCTCCAAGATAGGGATCATGACGACCCACAGAAGCAAAACCACAGCTAGAAAATTGTTTTTCCCCACACTGGGATTCGACCCTCACGTTGCAGCACAGCTTGGCCTGCTGAACTTGAGGCTTCCACGGATGTTTACACAACTAAAGCAGATTGTGTGGGCAGAGGTGCCAGGGCAGCACTCCAAGCCCCCTCTAACCGGATCCACGAGCCCTAATGTGAACGGAGACCCGGGGAGGCCGGAGCTCCAGCACGCGAAGCAGCACCGCTCGTTTAGACACTTACCTGCCAAAATCCTGGCATTAAGTGAAAAATAAAACCTGTTTGATAACAGCATCCTCTAGATGCAGTTTATACATCTGTTTTGATACGGAAACATTAATAAGGTATATTTAAAAAAAAATACACAACTGTGAGATTATGAGCAAGAATGCTGCTGCATAATGAGAAGTTGTTACTCTAACAGAACATACAGCTTTACATGTATGAAGAACAGGACGAAGAAAAGAATAAACTTTTGGCACCAAAAACACTAATCTAGCACTAGCCAAGCTGTATATTTTGTCTGCGTATGCAGACAAAATATTTATAAAAGCTGAAAAATATCTGTATTAATATATTATCCCATCTTCTACCAGGCAGTGATTTTTAAAATAGATACATCCATAATAAGCATGCCAATGAATATTTAGTACAGATACAGGACAGAAAAACTCTTGCTCAATATCAGAAGTATAGGATAGACTATTTCTCCCTAGAGAATTTCTCCCAGATTACCTTGGTCCCATCTGTGGGGGGTATTCAAGTGTCATTATGAGAAACCCCTCTAACATAAATATAGGATGTGCAAGGAAAGCTACATGTTGACTTTTAAAATAATTACTTATTCACTAACACACTGTACTGTCATTCATTTATCTGTACTTTTTTTAGCAATACAAAGGGCATCAAAAATCATCTGTCTGTGGCTAGGAGAGAGAAAGAGAAAAAATAAAAAAAAGGACCTTTAAAAGGCGACTGCTAAGAAAGTGTCTCATATTACTACTAGGGAAGGGGAGGAAAAAAAAAAAAAAAAAAAAAGATTTTATACAATAACAACTTGTTTAAAAATAACTTGTCTTAAAATAGATATAGAGGACCTTTCCACGAATATGTCCTAGTGAAGGAGTATGCTTTATCAATGTTTTCACAGAAAGTAGACATTTTCATGGTCAATATAAGAGCAGATATTTTGATAATAAATGGTTGGTAATGCAAATCTCAGCAGTGTAAACTTTTAAGTATCCTAAATAAGTCAGCCTAAATGTCCATATGTAGGAGTGTAAAATACAGACACAAATTAAAAAATTGTCAAATAATTGTGCAACTCCTACAAATTCTACTCTGCCACTTAAAACCGCTTTCCAAAAGGCAGCATTTTCTTTGCAGGAATACCTCTTACCACCCTTGGTATATACATGTTGTTCAGACTTCCTGTGTAAAGAGGCACAAGTAAAAAAGGTGAGGATTTTCCTAAGGATCTAAATTAATAGCTTATGTTGTCCTCCAGATACTTTTGATGTCATTCACTGTTTCAACACTATTGGAAGCAAAAGAAAGACTGCTATTTCCACTTACAGAGTTTTCTTTAAAGTTACATGAATTACTCTGAATTGTTTGCATGTTAAGGTTTTTGAGAGGGCTGGTTTTCTGCCAGCTTTGTGTTAACATTAACAACAAGTTCCTTGTTTTCAGATCTTTTGAACACCAAAAAATAAAAAAAATAAAAATTAAAATTTAAAAAAAAAAAAAAAAACACAATCTGTCTGCAAACATTGGGGGAGATGAAGAGGAAAGAAAGCTCTGTAACTGTCAACGTTTTGATTAATATCAATTCTGCCCTTCTGAATAGAGAGCCAAACCGAGTAAATAGTGAACTGATTAAATGAAGCAGCAGGATGGGGAAGGGAACACAACATGAGCTCATCACTAACCCCTGATCTGCAAACAGAAGGTATGCCCAGAGAGAATAAGGTACCAAATATGACTCCTGTGAGACATAACGTTAACAGGTAGGCTTAGCGTAGTCACCTGAGCCATCCCAAATGAACTAGCACAATTATTTAACTTTTAAGCATATGAGTGCATATGTAATTGCTGGGAGAATTTAGGTCTAACCTGTAAAACTACACATATTCCCAGAAATGGTGAGAAAGACTTACCTCCATCAAACTTAAATGTATTCCAATGAGGTAGGGCATTGGGGCACTGCAAAGAGAAAAAGAGCCTAGCTTTATATTCTCGTAACACTACATTAACACATATGACTTATAAAATTAGCTATAGGAAAACACAGAGATACTGCGTTATGTTTTCTTAAAAATGGGTAAATAAACCACAAAAGCACAAGATTCCATATTTGAAACACATTTGGTTAACCTTACTGTTTTTAAAAGTTCATTACTTACTGATTAAGGTAAGTCAGATAAATAAGGACACTTACTTATTAAGAATAAAATATGTTAATCATAGTTTTCAGTTAAATGCCTAGGCTTTTTTCTAAACAATGTTCTTTAGACAGACTGATGCATTTGTAACATTAAGTGATTAATTTGATGTATATGTATCACTGAGTAATATGAATTTTAAGCCCTTTAATTATGGGTCCAGAAACATTTTAATTTCTTCTAAAACATAAATCATGGAACATTTAGGTAAAACAAGAGAAAAATGGCTTTGGAATATTTTGATTACATCCAGAGTCACTGTGATCCCCTCTGATACTATTATTTATTTCAGAACACTAAACTCAAATACACCAACAGGTTCTTAGGACAAGTTTGTATTCTGAAACACAGACACACAACTTCTGCTAGCAAAACAGGAGTAAACTGAAAGACTGATCTTTCCCACCTTCTGCTCTCTGATGCTAGCAAGCAACAGCAAGGACTGCATAACACAGGAAGAATATTGAGGGAGAGTTGTATCCTTGCACATACTATATCTCTAATATGAAGCTTTAGTGCTGCCCTCCCACTCAACCAAGCAGGAAAAGCTTATATTTGCACTGCTTATTAGGACACATCAAAGAAGATGCCAAAGCTGCTAATTGCAAATGTGGCATATACTGCCTGTTAAACCAAAGCACACAGACAGACACAACTTTTAAAATAGAGGCTCATTTGATTTTGGATCCAGAAGCTCAAAGAGACGACTTTCAAATTTAGATGAAAAATGAGAGAAATGTCACTGTACTGCCTTGGATGAAAATATCTTCGATAAGCGTTTTTAGAAAGCGGCGCCTACGGTTCAGAAGGAGAAGATGCAGTGCTGAGAGAGCTGCTGAGATTCCAACAAATCCCTGCTTCTCACAGCCATGAGAAACTCCTTTTCAAGCAATACAACTGGCTGATACGTGTATTAGTACTGACCACGTTTAACATACCACCTAGAACTCCTACACTGTTGCATGCTGTACGGAGAGGAGGAGACAGGCACTCTGCACGAAAACTTTCTGGGTTTTCTTCCTTTTTGAAGCCATTAGGCACACGTGACTTTAGAGGGGGGGAAAAAAACAAAACCACAAACCCCGAACAACACCCGCCATGTGCGCACACACACACAGAGCTGGTGCCTGCGCAGAGCACTGAAGTGCCACGTGCCACGTTCCAACCCACTGAACTGTACAGACTGCTAAGAATATCTCTCTTAGGAAACTAAGTTATTAACTATTATTACCTTAAATAATAAGAAATTAATAACTTCTTATTCTTAGAATAAGAGGTTCCACCTAATAAAGCATTTTATGATAGTCCAGAGAGATTGTTAAATTGGTAAAAATCCACAAATTCAGCATCACCAGGAGGTCCCAGGTGAGGAGCAGAACCTATAGCCAAGTTCCTTGGTAAAGGTTTTTACCATACAACACGATACACTTACTGCATATGGATTGCTGCTCAACTAAGGAGCAGTTTTATTTGTCATTTTGCATGTTTTATTTGTGACAAACACTACCTCTTTCACCCATATCTCTTCATTTCCAATGGCCTCATTCCAGAAGCAAGAAAACACCCAGTAATTTAATATTCAAAGTATAAACCATTGGTGTAGCTGCCAGCTGCACAAATGCTCAACTCCCCTGTACGGCGGCTCTGCTGCTCGAGCCTCCTCCAGCACACGCTGAATCGAATGTGTTTCTAATTAAGCAGTTTCAGGAACACGACAGCTTCAGTCTCAAAAATACAAAGTCTGAACCTCGGCAGGAAGTCTTAAGCCTGCAAATGTCTCATCTAGTGGGAGCTTGGCTAACGTAATGAGAGGAAGCAGGAAGAGCGCCGTATTCCAGAAAGCAGCCACTTATTTATGTGTCCAACAGCAGAGCCTGTCACGAGCACAAGGAAATCGGAATCTGCAGAGGTTAATTAAGTACATAATGTCCATCTTTCAATTTTCCAGTTTATCAACAATAAATAAATAAAATGGGATATCAAAGCACTTGAAATCATGCCCCTCCTCTGAGATTTTAGGAAACTACAAGAAAAGATATGGTTTCAGAGAGCTGAATCAGCTCTGGCAGCAATGAACCATCTTCTCAATTTTCTAATAAAAGGCAGCACATCTAAAGGTAACAACAAATAACTATTACAAGTATTACAGGGAGTGCATAATGACTGCAGTAATCTATTTTTTAGCACCGTTTTCTTGTTTTTATAAACTTGTATTATGAAATATTAAAGGACTTCAGCAGGAGCTTGTGCTGTGTGATGTATGTATTTGGACAGGCAGGAGAAAGCAGGAGGAACAAATCTGAGGTTAGAGCACTACGAAAAATGATTGTAGCACACCACTGCTAACAACCACCTTGGTGGGGCATCTATGGAGCGCTCATTTCTGAGCGCTCATCCTGCGTTCAAAATGAAATGTTGTGAGGGGACAGCCTACGAGAGAAGAGCCAGAAAGTATCCAAGACTCAAAGTTAACAATAACATGACTTTAGATAAAATCAGTGAAGCAATTGGAAGAGAAATTCAAATATTACTCTATATGTCTATTTGTATAAGGAAAATTACTATTACAGTTAATGAAAAATACGCTTATGATTTGATTATTATACACACTGTTTATTGAGATGTGCTTATCATTGAAATATGAACCTTAAATGTTTTTTTCAATGGTTATCAATACCTCAATTGTTCTGTATATATAACTTACCAAAATTCATGTTGTTTGCCAGGGCTGCCATTATTGTTTGATGATACACAAACAATAAAGCAAAAGCAAAAAATATTTTAAGGATAATTCACTGTGATGGCTCCTTATATTCCCAAAACTTTAATTAAAAAAAACTCATAAATAATCTGAATAAAATATAATTCTGGTAAACAGCATAAATAAAATATAAATAAAATATACTAGAGAGATGATATTCTTCTGTCATCGCTAAGCAATCTCACCAAAAAAAGAAATAAACCTTGCTGTGAATGCTGAAGATTCATATCACACCTCATAATCTGCTTTTATCACCATTTTTTTTTACCGTGTGTTAATTATATGCCATCACTTAAATACCTGGGTACCACAGTGTAGAAGGGAACACCGTGCACCCCTCTCACCTCCTCACAGCACACTGCAACGTCTCCTCCTAACTGTGGTTCAGGTCCTGAGAAATGAAATACTGGAGCAGTTTTTAACATTTTGTCAGATCAGATGTGTATTCCTAAGGCTTTCCAGCCAACCTTTGTAATATACACCACTTGTGCAAACAGAAGAAACAATCTGCACAAGCCTTCATCCTTCCAAGACCCGTGACACATGACAGACTGCTCTTCAGACAGGTTTTTATCTGCTGCTTGAGACTTCTGCGCTAGTCCCGGGACTTCATATAGCCACAACTGCTGGTTACTCAGAGTTGTTTGATGGCAGACAATATCCATTAAATGCAAAATTTAAAAGTATCAATTTCTACTACATACATCTTCTGCTTAAACAAAATGCCTGCCTAAGTCTTTTGGAGCAAACAGAAAGGTTGTTATTCTTCTTGTGTTGCAATAGTTCCCAGTGCAAACAGGGTTATTTATAATCAAATGAGCTATACAAGTAAATATCAAATCATTAAAGTAGCAATGCCTAAGCATGAATATGGATATTGTGGACTTAATGGCTACATGCTGCCTATTCATTACAGTTGCATTTTTACAATTTCTTTAATTTCTTTCCTTAGGCTAACTAAAGACCTCTTAATTATGCTCCCAAGAGGTGGCTAAACTACTAATTGGAAGAGAAGCAGGTGAAATAGAGGGACATTTCCTCTTAAGTGAAAAACAAAAACAAACAAACAAAAAAAACTTTAAAAATACTGCAATTCAACAGAAAACGTAACATAGAAAACCCTGCTTTTACAGAGGTTTTTGTTTATAGGTACCCAGGGATTTGCACAATTTTGCTCCATTGTTCCATGACAACTGATCAGATTAGATTTAGTAAATTCATGTCTTGATACCCACATACTGGCAATCTGTCATTCTTGCACAGTAAATAGTACTTTACTCTCTAAGGTAGTTTCTTGATTTCTTACCAGATTTCTCACCAAAAAGCAAACAGAATTCAATCCCAAACATATTTAGGTAATTGATGCAAATTAGAAACTTGATGACATGCACTGGAATGGGGCAGAAAACACATAGTTAAGAAAGTACAAGAGCTTTCAGCGAGCACCCAGATGTACTAGGTTGACTCAAAATGTGCATTGAGAAGCTCGTGAGGAAGGACTTGCTCCCTGAGGGCAGGAGTTCTCGCCCTCAGATCCCTGTCCACTGACTTGAGGAGCATACTGAGCTATATGCAGATTTTGAAAACAGGAGAAAGGAAGTTTAAGAACTCCTGGAGAAAGGAAAAACTGCACCAAAAGAAACATTTGTTCAGCAGCTGTGCCAGTGTGCTCTGAGAAGATGGTTCGCAGAAGGTATTAATGTTGGCTGCAAAGCAGTCTTAACAATTGGGCTTGCAATGGAAATAATCAGACATAATTAAAACTAAGCAAACTCTTTTATTTTAAATAATCTCAGGTTATTTCCCTGAAGCTGCAAAAACTTATAAGCACTAATACTGCCTTAAAGCAGTGAGTACGATGCTCTTTTCTTAGTCTTCATAGGCAAAATTTGCATGGTTAGAAAATAGACTCTATTTTGAGAAAAGAATTTATGGCACATAAATTGTTGCTAATTGATATATTCAAATGATTACAGTGTGTGATTACTACTCCAATTAAAGTTCACATGAGGCTAAAGCATTCAGTTGTTGTATTTATGAGCATGTGATTACAGCGTGCCTCACAATCATAGGTTTGGAAACGGTGCTTTTCACGCCCTAGCCGGCACAGGGTGCTGGGCACTCCGAGCACCCACCCAGAGCCCGGCACTGCCTCAGGGCTCTACTTCCTTGGTACGCGGCCCCTGTGCTTGCTTGTCACACACCTCTGCTCCCAGCTGCAGGATCTGGATTTAGCCCCTTTTAACACGTCCGTGACAGGAAGTCAAGGAATACCTAATCTCCAAGCCCAGCGTGAAAGCCTCCTGTGGTGCTCGCTGCTGTCCTGACCCCCGGGCGAGCCGCATGGCCCGGAGCCAGGGCAGCAGCCTCCGGGTGCTAATTGCACGGGCAAAGGCCCCTGTGCACCCAAGGCACCTGCCGGCACCGAAAATGAGTCGCTTGGCCCTGCCTGCGTTGCACGGAGATGGACGGCTCCTTTCTGCAGCGGGTAACGGCTTCTAGACACCGCTCGGCGTATCCACAACACAGGTACGCACTTCACATTTAAATCATCCGCAGAGGAGCGAGCATCCTTTAAATCTACGTGTTTTAGCTCCTAGCACTTCACTTAATGCTACTCACTAACCCTGCGGTTCCTTACTCAGAAGCGCTGCATAAACTCTTGCTTAACATCACACAGCAATACCACAGAGTTAATAGCAAAGATGTCAGTTTTAGGGCAGCTATGGACACTGACTGAAACCAGTGAATTTGAAGCAACAGAATTAATTTGCTGAGATTATTTGCTCTCCTCAGTAGCAATCCATTTACTTAATAGTTGTGCTGTGCAAGTGATCAAATACACAGTGACCACTGATGATGCACTGCAAAAAAAAGGGAAAACCAATTAACACAAGAATTACAAAGTCTCTGCAGATGCTTTACCAAATATTTGCAAAGATCTGACCACGACATCAAGTTATAATAGAATTTGACAAAAGCCTTCTAAACAGCATCATATGGTACAATGCTCGTGTTACGGGCATGCATTTTCCTTCAGGATGTTCACATGAGCTGTTATATATAAAAAATCTATTTCCAAACAAATAACATTCCAAATAAAAAATACATCACAGTAGAGATTGGCTTTTGAGAGACTGCCACGTCCTACCTGGTACCGTGATGATCTGGTTACTTGTGTGAATTGTGTTAATGGGAACATTTCCAATTCACACTTCTCTCCAATGCTGCAATGATTGTGACCTTTGGGTTTCATCATCTTAATACTCAAACATTGGCAGTAACTCTATCGGACCCCACTATCACAGTTAAGTAAACTTAACTGTGCTTGCTTAAATAAATTAGTATCTTTAATTTTAACATTAAACAGATATCCTGATAAAAGATTTTAAAAACAAAAGTTGCAACAAGCCACTCAGAGTCTCTCAAGATACTGGCACCATTTCATCATGCTATAGAATAATACTTGTCAGTTACTAGGTTGGTCACTTCCTTAATAGACATATATATTTTTAGACCAACTATTGCCTCATAAAAGCACTTAAGACTTACAATACAGAAATGTGAGCACAGTTGTGTATCTCAGTGATATACATAGCCTTACCAGCAGTAGTCCAATAGATGTGGGGGCAGAACAGGAATGTAAACATGCTGCCAGAACATTGGGTAGAGCATAGCTGCAGACCCATGAATGCAGGCAGTTAACTGGAAAACACAAATTAAAAAAAGATCATAAATAAGACAAAAAAGTTTAAGCTAAGCTAAGTTTAAATAGCTAAAGCTGAAGAAAAAAATGAAACTATCGATTTTGCTTTTGTACCAACATTATATATTACATAATACAACATGCTATTGCTAAAAAAAAATATATATACACACACTGGTGGGTAAAGCACGAGTGTTTCCCAGTGGTTGCATTTGACTTAGCTTGTTAGCAGCAGAGAACACGATTTACTCAGTAACCCAAGCCTGCCAAGAACCTTCCGTGTTCAGCAGAGCAAGAGGAAGAAGGAAGTGACAGCACAAGGGGAAGAAACCAAAACTAAAGGCCAAAACCCCCGTTCCTGGCAATTATCACCCAGCAAATTCCAAAACACTCTAGTAGAGATAAGAACTAGAGCAAGGCATGCGTTTCTCAAGCAGGTGCTTTTCAGTGGCAAGAAAGTGACTATAAAAAAAGACAGATTTTTACCTCACAGCACAATATACAGATTTGGTTTTAAATCACTCGTAAGATAAGACCCTACATGCCAAGTGTAAATCTACAGAGAACTTTAATGGTAAAAGATTCAGAGGGAGGGGAAAAAAAATTGAAAAGGCAGAATTTTAAGCTCTAACTCACAGAGAGCCAAGAGATGTTAGGACACTTAACATTACCTTTATAATTATTCTATTAACATTTGTATTATCCTTCCCTGATGATCAAAACTTAAACATACACATCCTCATTCATACTTCTGGTGCCACTAAGATATTTGAATAATAAAAGCTCATTTACATGAAAGCACCATTTTCTTTCGGAAATGCAAGAAAAGAAGGGCTTAATTTAGCAATCTCTAAAGATTTGGAAGGCAGGCCTAGATGCTTGACCAAGGTACTTGGATATGGAAATTCTGTTAGAAATGGAAAACAGGCTTTTCAGAAACGCTGATGCTTAAATAGTTAAACTAAACATGCAGATAATTTGCAAATTTCTAGTAGTTCTTTGGCTGTGTTAGATAAAAATATATAATGTATTTTCCTTTTATTATTTCTGAATTCAAATTAGGAACAATAATTATCATTCTTTTCAAACTGTGTGAAATTAAATATTTCAATTTGATTCAAGCTTTCACCCAGGGGCTAGTTTATCTCTTTGTTGAGTCCTGTGTGCCCATTTTCACTTACAGGTCACAAAGAAAGAGTGGTTTTACAAAGACTAATATAAAGACTTGTTTTATGTTTCTAAGCACTAAGATGAATCTGTTAAAAAAATTACCAACAGTTTAGGGAATATCTTCAAACTGAAGCATGGGTTTTTGACACTAAATCCTAACAGCGAGAATTATAAAATTAACACATCATACAACAAACTAACATTCTGTCAGCACCATTTTGTAATGTAAAATGTATTAATCTAAATCATAAAACCTCACTGTTGATTTTATTTACAAATATTTTAATCCCTTTTTTGTAGGCATAAGAGAACAATTTTCCTGAAAGGAAGGACTGTTTACATCAACATGTAACCTTTCCAGTAATAAAAACGGAACCAAGCATATTTTCAAATAATTGTAAGGTATTAATAGTTCATGTAACCTTTAGTACCTTGTAGAGTTTAGTGTGAGGACAGTTAAGTCGCTCATCACTGGAGAAGCTGAGTTTTTGAAATGTCACATCACATCATTGACTACAGATACAATAGTTGTATGGACACATTTCTATTCAGTCTGGAGAATAAGAGCATTTATGCTACTGGCAGGAAAATGCTTATTTTAGATTGATGACAATTTTACATCTTGTGAAAAAAAAAAAGACCTTAATATTTCAACTACATATCTCTGCAGGAGATATTTTAATCACACACAAAAGTCAAAGGCACAAAATAAAACAAATATATCATAAGCATTTATAAAAAGGGAAAAACTATGTAAAATTTCTTATAAAATATTCTGTTTTCCATAACATCAGCACAAACTCTCCTGGAAATAAAAGTCAGTAAAATATTAGAAACTGCAGGCACACAAAATATGCATATATCATTTTAAAATAAAATTTACAAATGCGTACGTTAATTTGAATTAGCTTTAGAATTTCATACACAAATATACTACAGATCTAAATGAAAAAGAAAAAATTTATAAAAATCACCAATAGTAGGAAAATAAGCTAGATACATAAGGTTTTGCCTACATGTTATCCTTCTTTGTACTTTCCACTGCTCTGTTTTATCACCTTGGAGCTGGCGCGGATGAGAACTCGGGCACTGTTCACACTGTGGGTGAGCCACGAACATAGGAAGTGGCTCAGTGCCCTCTTTTCTGTTCTCCATTCCCATCACAAAAGTTCCTTTGCTTTTAAGCTACTGAGCAGCTTAAGTATTGAGCTGCCTATTAAACTTTCATTTTTGTCTTCGATAAAAGCACTTTTGGTTCCAGTAGAGTTGCATTAGATGTTGGCTAAGACTAAGATGTTGGCCATTAATTCCTATGCATCTTAAAGTGTCAAGCAATCTGAAACAACATATTCTGTTGAACACTTGAAACAAGCATCCTGCTACTCCCATCTGACTGAAACAGTCTCAAATGAACCTTGGATTAACAACAACATTTATAATGCCACTGATAATTCCAAAGATATATCACCATTTGCTGAGCTCTTTATTACTCTTTCTTTGTGTTTGGTCTTGAACAACTTTGCCAATGCAAATGCCAGTTCCCACTTATGCATTCCCATAAGTGGGAATATGCAAGGACTTCAACTGGGTTTAAACCACAGTCCTAACGGAAAAGGGTCTTTGGGAGCAGACAGTGTACAGCAAGCATATGAATATGTTCAGTCACTCTTTGTCTTTAAGAAAGCTCTCTATTAGCAGGTGGTCAGTATTTATGGTCCATATGAGATCAGAATATCAGTATGCTAGGACTATAATCAAAGCAGAAGTTATAAGACACAAAATCTGAAATTTACTCTTGATTTTTGATTCCAATGCAAAAGCTTTATTGCTATTCAATTTTATTTCCACTTACATTATCTCTAATGGAGAAGACCCTCCTCCCACAGATTAGATAAAAGTTATAGTCTAGTTCAAAAACAAGCAGCAGTAGCAAAGGACATCATTTTCCGAAGTAGTTTCTCTCTATGTTCCTGAATCCTCTAAACTTTCAATCTCTATTCCCCAAATCACAAGGAGATGAATGGAAAAAAATGCTTATATTTAATTCTTACTTAAAAATTGCTACAGTGAAGAACTGGATTACTTACTGATATTATCATATAACATGGTTGCCTGCCACAGAAGATGACTGAACTCCATAATCCAAGGAGGCCCTTTCCAAATCTCTGTTCCATGGGTTTTAAAACTCAGCAACAAAAGATTAAACAGACATAATGCTCAACACTGCAGACATCTGAGCAGAAGTTGTCACTTATTTTTGAGATGTACTCCCACCTTGCAGTCTGGCATGAATTCAAGAAACATACTACCGTGGGTAAGCACCAGTACTGTCCTTCAACTCTGCCAAGATAAGGGCTCATGAAAAAGAAATTGCATGTTTGCTGGAGACCTCACCTGATTAGCAACTGCTATACAGAAAACAAGCACTTAATAATAAGGCAGCCTGAGAAATGCCCAACTGTCAAAACTATAGGAATCCAGCATTTTGAAATTAGATTAGTTCCACTATCTCAGCTTCCTGCAGCTGTTGCTACAGAATGTAAAAAGATAGCTACTTAAAAAAGGCACCAATCAACTAACTCACTTCTCACAGTTTTAACATTTAATACTCAGAAAGACGTATTTGAGCAAATTAATCAATGCGCTTTTGTCACATGTATAAAAATTAGAAAATTATGTTGGATGACGACTGGCCATTTTCCAGCATACTGTGCTCTTGCCGCTGCTGAACATGCACAGCATCCCAGGGCTGCGCGATGCTCCTTGGCAGCAGCAGGCACCTTCCCGGTTCCGTATGAGTCTTCTGCATTGCTCAGAGGCAAAAAGCAAGCAGAAAGTGTGAGAACCATGAGAACCACGCAAGGAGCGCAGAGCTGTTACAAGGTGGAGCCTGACCCTGGGACGCTCCTTGGGACGTCTGTAGAGGGAAGGCAGAAGTGGTGCCTGCAGAAGGGTGACTTTAACACTGCTAGCAAGAAGAGGGCAAGTTCTTCCCTGGAGAACCTCACAAGTACCGCTGGGAAGTGTTATTAATCATTGATTGTAATCTCCTACATCCCACATTTCTTTTTGTGTAAAGCCCTGAGCTACGTCAGAAGCCGTTTAGGAGAGCAGACGAGTCCAAACACTGGAGGGCTCCGTGACAGGAAAGAATTGAAGTGGCAAGTTGTCAGCTTCCAAGAACAAAAAGAAATATCCATGCCAGAACAGCATTTTTTGTTCCAGATTAATAATTGTAAAATAACTGAAAAATCACAGAGATAATCATCTCAGTAACATGGAGCCAAACAAGCATCATAAAAATTCACAGATAAGTTTCTTTAGGCAATCTTCTCCACTGAGACACAACCTGCTGCACCCATTACCACATATAATGTGTAGACCTTGTTCAGACAGGGCTCCAAGGACAAGTCACGATGGAAAAGAAAATAGTGGACACAAGGAAAACTCCTCCTCTGCTTCATTTTAGCAACAGCATGTAGCCACCATCAGGTGGTCTTTTGCCAGGCACAGTTTTTTCTGCATTCTGGTTCACATTTGGCTTTGCACAAGGACTTAGATCACAGAGTACTCAAAAAAAATGCTTTAACATGTTGAGAAATTACTTGAGTTGCCATTTGTAGTAAAAGAAAAAAAAAAAAAAAAAAAAAAAAAAAAAAAAGAAAAAAGCCCTACAAGCACACACAATAAATCTTCCATGGCTTCAGTGTACATTTATAAAATAGATAATAAATACCATCACTTTCAGATACCTCTACATCTTATTCAACATGACCATATGAAGAACTCTTCTGATCAAAATTTAGATTTTATATGACTTACTAGAGCACAGCACTCATTCTACCACAGAAGACTTTTCTTTGCTGGACTGTTTAATTTCCTCTCTTTTACTTGATATATAGTTAAGTCTTAAGTATGAAGGATGCAAAGGGAAAAGAAATTACGCAGGTCCCTTCTATTTTCTTTTTGTTAAAAAAAAAAAATAAGGAAACAACCAGAGCAGCCCTCCCCCAGGCCTGGCTATACTCGGAGAATCCTCCGCTTGGTACGTTTCCAGTTACAAGGTCTTGGCTTCCGCTGAGCACAGTTTGAAATAAAATAATGCAGCTTGTTCCTACTGCTGGAACACGCAGAGCGGAGTGTGCAGGCAAGGAAGAGCTGGCTCCCGCCCAGCGCTTCAAACCTGTCTTACACTGTCACTCCAGTCTTGGAGCAGTTTATATATGAAGTTGTAAGATAAGAACACACAGTATGAATACCCCTCCCCACCAAAGAACCAGACACACTTTTATCTTGGGCAGAGGCAAAAGAAGAGGAATAGCAGAAGACAGGGAAGAAAACACAACTCTACTTGTGAAATGGCTCATTAAGGAAGGCAAAGTGACAGGTAAGTAATTCTTCTTCCCAGGCTCTGTTACAAAGGGAGATTTTAAACCAATCAACCACAAATATTTGGCAATGCTTTGCTTTGCCACTCTCTTCTTTCTTCGTCTGTGATAATTTATATTACATTCATTCTTTAGATCTTTGAGATAAATACCTCTCCTTCACATTTTATTTACTTCCTAGGCCATGACGTATTTTTGTTTATTTTGGTAAAGAGGACCTAAAATGCTTGGTAGATACCAAAGTTAAGAGTTTGTATTTTATAAGAGTTTTTTTTAACAGTAAGCTTGATATTAAACTTAAATTCCATGGTTATGTATGGGACTTGATTGCAAACACTTAATAATTATTGAGTATCCAAGAGATTATTCTAAATATCCCAGTTTTACTTCCTTTCAAAATTATATTGAAAAAGTTATTCTGAGATTGAGTATGAAGACTTACTCGATTTCCTTTTCTTACCCTGTATCAACAGATTATTCTTTTGTGCTTTTCATGTGTATTATTTTAGTCTTCACTATTTTTTCCATGTAGTTATAATCTCAAATACAAAGTATTTGGTGGTCATACAGTAAGAGGCCAGATAACAGTACACAAAATGGAAATGGAAGCTTGTATTTTAGCAAGGACTGTTCAAGTACTTAAGTCCATAGCACTAGAAAACAACATTTATTAAGCCATCTTATGTTTGTTATTCATAAAGGAAAGCAATCAATACCCATTTACAGAGCAAATATAATGAAAACTTAACATTCCCTTTTATAAAGAAAATCACAGTCTTATTGACTGATAAACCTTGAAATGTATAACACAAAACTCTGAACTAAATCAAGCTGTGTATTTGGTTTTGATGTGCAGCCATTTTCAGAAGAGAGTGCTCTAGTGTTCACTAGCTTTCATCTCGCAGATTGCTGATGGAGTCTAAGTACCCTTGAGACTACACCTTATCAAGCAAAACGGCAAAAAGTCTGGATTGCCAATGTATTTTAGCCCACCATTTGGGTCCAGGCAGAGAAGGTCATCAAAAGATCCATCTTTTATCAGTTTTAAATGACTGTACCATTGATCTTTTTTTTTCCTGTTAAGTAAATTTATGAAAAAGGGACTTCACTTTGGCGTAACACATACCTAACATCTGTATCCAGAACAAAACAAAAAAATCTTTTTAATGTAAACATTTGAGACCAACAGAATTTCAGTAAAAACAAAACTTCTCATAGATTAGTTGAGGTTGGAAGGGAACTCTGGAGATGAAATTGAAATTCCTGGCTCAAGCACGGTCAGCTGGTTGCTCAGGGCCCTGTCCAATTGGGTTTTAAGTATCTCCAAAGGTGGAGACTCTACAACCTCTCCGGGCAACTCATCCAACTGTCTGACCCACTTCACAGCTTCTTCTTAAGTTTAGGTGGTATTTTTTGTATTCTAGTTTGTGCCCTTTGCCTCTTGTCCTCTCACTGGGTGCCACTAGGAGAAATACGGCTACATCTCCTGCGCTCCCTTTATATTTTTTGTAGATCAAGTATTATTTTTGTTTTTATATATTTAAAAAACTAGAGATGATGATAAAAAACTTATTACAGTTATTTCTAATTATGAAAGCAGGGCTTCACCTCTGTTTTTTAAGTCCTTCACAAGTAAAGACCTTGTTATGAATTTTTGGATATTCACACATATAGGAAGTCCAACTTCAGCACCCTATTGTATTTTTACACAGTTTTAAACCTTTTTCTTCAAATTCTGGAGAATTTCCTATAAATGACTGTCAATTTAAAAATGTACTGTGAATAGAAGAAAGTAGTCTGCCATTTACTTACAGTGCTCAGCTTACTACAACAAATGAGGATGCGGCGTTCATACAGCATACTGGCATACAGATGCAGCATGTTGTTGACATCAACTGCTACAAAATACTCTGTTAGATTTCTCTAGAAGAGATAAAAATAATTTCTGATTAATAACATTACAAAGTAAGCATATATAAAAAAAAAAACCTTCATCCTTCTATTATGCTGCATCCCATACATGACTTTAGAGAAAGAAAACAAGAGATCAGATCATCCTGCCTAAGACAGGGCTTTTTAATTGTAATATCTTTCACCTAATTTGGGGGGGGAGGGGGAGGGACACAGGCCAGAAAGAATGACACAAGTCTTTTGAACCTCTCACTTTGGACACAAGGAAGTAAAGCTGCTGAATCTTTGCATTATACTTTATGAGCAGCACAGCTTACTTTCATGCTAATGTTGCTCAGAAAATAAAGAATTAGCTATGTACAAATCACTGTAAATAACTGGGGAAAACAACAACAACAAAGCCAGCTCTACAAGCTCTTACGGTCACTCCATACCCAGCCCACAGGCCATCCCATCAGTCAGCACCACTTTCCACACATTATCAACACACTGCAATGGTGCACATCACGTATTATTTACTGAAGAATTATGATGCCTTCCAATAAGTAACAGAATGCAAACTTAAGAATGTGTTTATGCACAAAACTAGAGATGAAAAAAAAAAAAGGAAAGTTAATTCACTCAAAAATGCTGAATTGGGGGATTTGGTTCGAAATAGCTTCCTGTGGATGTAAAAGGATTGCTATTCAGCAAAGATACTTATACAAAAAGCACACGTGAAAGCAAAACTAGATTAGTCATGAATTCGACTTCAGTCTTAATCACTGTTAAATAAAAAAGCACAGAAAAGCAAAAAGCAAGTATGATTTAGAATCTTAAAGAAGCTCAACAAAGCCCATTAGCACTTTTGACAGATCCAAAGATAACTCTAAACCCACCAATACTTGGCCTGAGAAGTCTGCCAAGATGCTTCATACTGTGCAAAAATATGTTCCACAGCTTGCCATCCAAACATAAAGAAAGAACTAAAGAAAAATTAAGGGTTCTATTTGGAAGAATTTTGTACTAGTATGAAGATAGATAAAAAATAAGCTTATTATAGTAAGCTTCAAAAACATTAATATAAAGCAATCATTCAGGTATTTGTTATAGAAAAACTACAGCCAGACACAGGTATATTCTAAAAAGAAAGAAAACAGCCAACACATTTTGCCAAAAACCCATTAAACTATCATGTACTTTTTCTGTATTTCTCATCCCATCTGTGCTGATTAGCATGATATTTGTGTCTAAACAGAAGCTGTCTTCTCTAAGGCTCTTCTTCCCCCTCTCACTCATCTATCCATGATGCCAAAACATAGTGCGTGACGACACAGTTACTGCAAATAATGCGAGTTAAAGAATTTTCAGGTAGCACCAAAATGAGGGGCATTACAGAAGGAGCAGGTAATGCCTAGATTCATCTGAAGATCTAGATAAGCTTCCAGGTATATATGCTTATAATAAAAAAAAAAAGTATCAGCCAGTAAAAGGAAAATACAGACAAGGACTTGATATGCAATTATTCTTTCATCAAGTTTACTCAAGTGATATAGTGGATTTGACAAACAAATGTACTTTCAGATGGAAAGATTTATAAGGTTTTAGTCTTCTCTGCTCTCAGAAATTTGCAAATAACACCTGTGAAGCATGTGGGTTGCATGGTAATGTATTGATACTAAGGAAATTCACGTGTTAGCTCTAAGTTTTATTTATAAGAAAGCTGTCATCTTTGAAGATGAAATTGGGACTTACACATGTATTTTGAAAGATATGTCTCGTAAGTGACAAAACCATGAACGAGTTAAATAAATACAAGTGAAAGCATTCCAGTTTGTAGTATATTGTTGTACATTTTGTTTCCTAGGATTTAAGCTCTCTTGGGACAGTAGAAATGGTACTCTCAAAATAAAATAGGGAAACTGGTATCCCCTTCCTCACAAAGCTCATTAAGTGGCTATAAAATTACCTTATTCTCCTACGAAAGTCCCTTTCCTAAATCAACTGTTTCTTTAGTTATTTGCTATTTAATATCCATAAATGTACTTTTCATTAAATTTTGAGATCATTTGCTTCTCTTTCTCCATCATATAACAACAAACTAATTCAAAGAAAAATATACTTTAGCAAATGGTCTAAATATAAAGTTTTGTTATTTCTCAACTCACAAGGCAATCACAAATCTTTTACATAACTTAGAAATCTTTTCAAAAGTGAATTGTTAGTGTGCACACTCAACTCTTTGGTGGACTGTTAACCATTTTGGTCTGACACTGAGCCAAATAATTACAAGTCTGTTAGCATTCCAGGTGGAATTCTGTGCAGTTCTCCATTAATCATTACTTGTAACTTCCAAGTTTGACACTACTACAACCTTTGTTAATACAGGTTTTAAAACATAAATGCTGATAAGATCTCCAATAATTTTGAATAAGTAGGCCAATCAATTAAAATCTATTTAGATTCATGCTCATTTACTGTCTTTGTATTATTTTCTAATACGCTGCAATTCTATATGAACACTGCATTGACAGACAAATAAAATGCTCATGATGAATTACGCAGTGATACTCATTAAAAATAAAAGGATACTGCAGGGCAGTCAGTTGCAGTAATTCTCGACCAAAGGATTACATTTAAAATATTTTTTTCCTTACAGTGAGGCCTATGCTTTTAAACTTGCACACACGTTTATGGGATTACGCGCATGGGAGGAAACGCTGCCCCACTCTGCTCGCAGAGGTGCGCGCTTCAGCCCGGCCAGGTGCCAGCTCGCGCGGCCCGGGACGCCTCCATGCCCACCCCGGCCGGGGCACATCAGCGCCACTCCATGATTCAAAGGGCTGCTTTTTAGCATCACATGGCACTCCTTCCCTTGAAGGCTGAACATTCAGCTTTCAAAGGCTTTCCCACTCCTCCTGGCCCAAGGCCTCTGCTTTTATAACAGCCTTTGATTCCCGAGCATTCATCATGTCTCCCGCTCCACCGTTTTGGGAAGCTGACTCATACCTTAGAATATAAGCCAACACCACTGGCAGATGTAGCCAACAGAACACGAACACAACTGTCCTTTCGGAAACAGTCGCTGTGCAGTGTATTTACTATTAAACTGTTCCGTATCAGTTAAAGCTTTATTTTAATCTCTGCCACTGACTCCTTACCACCATTACCAGCTCATTTCTCTGTCCTACCATTTAGTAACCTGTAAATGAAAACAAACTTTCTTCCTTGCTCTTGAGATGATTTGAGGCTTATTAAACAAAAACTGTTAGAAAATTTGAGGTGATCAGTATAGAAGAGATTAGCAGAAAATATCTTTATTAGCAAGTAACTACAAGTCTGGATTAAGATAGCATAGTTTTAAAGCAGCAAAAACACCTACATATCTGGTATATATTATTTTTTCCATACTTACTATAAATTAACCACATAGAAGTTATTTCAATATACAACAATATTTTACGGAATCTAATCTGTTGGTGATTACTAGCCATAACACAGGTAGCAATAGTTATCTACTTTACTGCTAACATTAAAAAGAAAAATAAAGTGCACAATCCTCCATAGTACTCACATTTTCAGGTATACTAGGAAGTTCTCTGATGTCAGGCACAGTAAAGTAAGAGTGCTAAAACAGAAGAGCAAAATTGGTTATTTTGATATAGTCTATAGTCAAAGAAAATCTGAATTTATTGTTTGGTATTAGTAATAGCAGTTCCTCAGCTAAATAAAAATGACAGAACATTTTTATCAGCTACCAGAATTACTTGTTTGTCATAGATTTCAAAAGCTGAATTCTCTTCTCTGATCACAAATGCAATATAAAATGCATTAAGACACAAGGTATCAAGCAGTCCCAAAAAGACAGATTATGTTGTGTTTTTTGTTCTTCAGAGATGCTGTTACACAGACTCTCACAGTTCCTGACACATGCCAAGAGAACTTCAGGGCATTCTATAGTTCAACGTATCATCTTTCTACAGCCCACTGCAAGATGCATGAGGGACTACAGGGAACACAACAGCAAGCAGGTCTTTTTCTGACTTAGAGCATTACATTTTATTAAAGTCAATATTGACATTATGGAGATTTACAGAGAAGTCCCTTGTAAGCTTTTCTTTCAGTCTGCTTGAAAAAAAAAATAAAGTTTTTCTAAATTTCTGAAAAGTTCTCAATAGCTCTCACATTCTTTAAAAGAAACAATTTGAAACACATATACTGGTCTTGCAATCTAATAATCCATTATACTGTTACAATTTTCATCTGTCTGTATTCCAAGAAAGCAGTTTCACTCTAGTTCCCATTCTGGTAATACAACATTTGCAAGATTCTTGGTTGGGGTTTTAGGAGATGGGAAGAGAGAAGGTGACTAAACTCTTTTGTAAGTTGATGCTATATGCAATTTACACTACTTTTAAAGTTATCCAATCTGTTGTAGGGCTACTTATTACTTTCAGAAGCTTTAAAGGTTATTACAGTTCCCCAATCAGCCCAATTTTCTTGTATACATGCATACACACAAATGCATATATATACATGTATATATATAAAACAAATAAAACCTATATTAGACTTTTCAATATTTCATAAACAGCCTGAAATACAAAGTGGGTAAAACTACTACACTGAACACAGAAACTACACATACAACACGAACGTTTGCTTTTTGATACATTACTATTTTACTTCTGTTGAGAAGATGCAATGCAAAAATACAGGAAAGGAGACAACTACTATATCACAAACAGGAAAATACCCAAATTGAAAATAGGTTTGTAGACAGCCAGCCTAAAATGTATAAAGACACCCTGGCACACGCAGTCCCCCAGCGCCTTTTCGATATCTTTTCTCGCTTCATTACTCATGAAGCGTTTGAGGCAAGGAGAGACCAGCAGCATTCCTTGAAACCACTGGTATGAAACAACTGAAACATCCCAAATGATCGCTGACTTTCGAGACAGCTTGTCCCTTTGGTCAAAACAGAAATGCTTTTCATAAAATAGCTAGCTTCAAAAGGACCGGGGACATATCTCCTGCCAGCTGGTGACCTAGCAAGTCCAAACAACTGTTACCTGTCGATTGACATTAGAGGGTGAAGCAATGAGACTAAACTGCTTTTTGCCAAAAAACACTTTTAAAGGAGGAGTAGAGGAAATGAAGAGAGGGAGAAGAGATCTGTGGCTACGAACACCACCAGGTTTCATGTCAGTTCTAAATAATTGATAACTTGCAGTACGTTTTTTCTTTCGTAAGATTGCTCTCAAAACTTAATTTGAAGACAAAAAAAAAGGCTAACTTCAACATCCTACCAATATAATCTGGATCAATAAGATTCCACATACATTCTTTCAGTGTTCTTTGATTACGTTCGCCACAAGACATTAAAAAAAAAAAAAAAAAAAAGAAAATCTTGTTTTTGTGATCAGCAATAATGTGGTGGAAGAGGGAAAGGAATTAGAAAATGTAATAAACACTTAATACTCAAAATGCTGTTATAATAGGCATAAGGCTTTGCTTTCCAGTCTTTCCCCCTTGTATACTTGCAAGGTCTAAAAATCTTAAGTGCAGACAGCAAATGTCACATTGCTGCTCTGTGAACTCTAGTAAGTCACAAATGATATGGTGATAAATCTCCATGGGGAATACAAACAATCTTCCTCCTATCAAAGAACAGGATTTCAAAGACATTTTAGGTTAAGGAAGAGAAACAGAGGGTCTCAGATACAAAAGGGAAAGTCCAGAGCTCTATATTCTCAGAGGAAAATAACATCTATGTACTGAATTCCAAAAAGGAAAACTGTTTTTTACTTTTCTCTATTATGCTATTTAATGAAAATTAAACACTTTAATTTATATTTCTCTTGCTTCACTTACCACTCCGAGATGAACAGAGGTTCCTGGCTCAGGGATGTTAAGTTTATGAAGTGTTTCTAGGAGCTCGTTCCTTTGACTATCCTGAAATCGTAAAGAGAAAATTAGCAGCAGAACACTAAATAGACCATTTGGAAAGCTTTCCGCTAGGCTAAATAGAGACTTCTACATTACTGCATATTACAGATCAATAATTCATGCAGTCATGTCTGATATAAGAATCTCCTAAAAAGTTTGCTTTTATCCTTTCTGCTTCATTTGATAGTGGGTCAATGGAGAGGGGTTATGTACTTTGGAAGAGTACCTGTCCTTTTGCTGAATAATCTGCCAAGACATTGAGCAGCTTGTAAAACACTTCAAACCATGGGAGGTAACTAAAAAACAAGAGAGAAAAGACACATATTCATCTTGTTAAATTTTCAATTAGTAAGTGCAATCTTGATGTCCTTTATCACATATATGCATCCTCAAGAGCAGCCTCCCCTGGACACAACACTTTGTAAATCTGTTAGGAAAAGCAGGTCAGGATCTGCATTTGCAGGGGGCCATGGCAGAGGGCCGGCGCATCCCCCCAGCTGCAGCTCTCACGGTTCCTGCGGCTGCTGCCCCGCAGGGCGCAGGGCAGGACATGCGGCGCAGGATGTGGGTAAAGGGAGCAGAGTCCCTTTCCCCTCCATTCATAAACACAACCAGAAGGAAGTTTTGAACTTTTAAGATGAATGTACACACATATATACATTCACATATTGTGAATATGCACACAACTTGCACTCCACTTACACATAATAACAACTCAATATTAAAAGGCATCACCACGGAGAAAATTGTTTTCCCTTAATTATACGTTTCCATTCCATAAAATAAGAGGGACAGCTAAGCCGTTGCCTTGATGTGATTTGGTATCATACTTTCATGGTATGGTTGTTACATTTTCTTACTAAATACTGTCAAGGACTTTCTCCTTAGCTCTGATGAACAGGACAGCCAGTATGTGTGACACACATGGATTCTTCTTTTAATCACAGATGCTTTCTGAAGCAAATGGTTTGTGTTTTGATAGCGAGACAGGATTTAAAGTTTTTATAAAATATGACTACCTCCTGACAAGAATAACGAAGTCAGTGCCCCCTGGTTCCTAACTGTACAGCTTTAGTAATAAATGAAGTGAGAAGTTATATATGAGACAGATAAAGTGAACAGCACTCCATCTTTAACATTTGTTTGAAGCTTGCAAATGCTACTGTAAAATGTAAGTAGCTTATCGAAATATACTGATAAGCAACTTAACTTTTCATGTTATATGACAGCATTATCATTTAAATTAATATGCTTTAAGCATCTTTACAAACTATGTATCAGAATAGAGCAGAAAGACAGACAATTACCACTTTAAACAGCATTTAGTTTGGCATTATATTGTAAACATTCAAGAAGGATTAGGCAGAAGATAAGTTTCTTTCTTTCTGTTTAGTTAAATAAACTTCAGTAGAGTTAAAAGCCATTACAAGAGTTAACAAGAAATCCCCTCAGAACCTATCTGCTAGGCAGAGATTAAAAACTTAGTAAACAAATCCCTGTAAGCCCTGCAAGGCACCTCTCAAAAGAAGAGTTTGGAGATGAAAAAGCAGAAAACTAAGAAGCCAGAAAACTGTCTAACAATATAAAAATGAAAATTTATTTCAGCCACACACATTTAAAGTTCTGCATGAAGTTAAACCTACAGGTTTAATCCATGCAAACATTCCATACAAATTCTGTTTAGTTTTGCTACTCAGTGCTTGGAAAAGAGCTTCTGATTCTCCTACAAAGCAGAGCAGACCAAGTCTCCTGCAACACAGTGCAGTTTACTTTGGTAATCTTTCCAATGGTGCATTAAATGTCATTTACCCTTACAGAGTTCTAAGTTATCTTGTAATTCTAGTAAAGATTCATATTAAGAAAAGTCTCTTGCAACTTCATTTCAGTTTGACATCCCTCCTTGTCACTGCACAGCTCAGGATTCCTCTCATTCTGAAAGCTTGGGAAGCTTTAAATAACTAATTTATCCTGCCAGCTTCAATGCTTTTACTTCATGACTTATTCCATGTGTTTACTACTCAGCATGAAAGAGTGCTGCTCCTCTTAGCCAAAATGTGACCAGCAAAGATGCAAAGGATTAAGAAATGCAGTTATCTGAACTTGCTTCTAGGGTTTTGAAGAAAAAAAAGAAAAGATGTGGATTTTATCTTGCAAAAAGCAAATCCACTATACAGTCATTAAACCTCCCCTCCCAAAGAAAAGGAGGTTGAATTTATAACCAAAACCTTTCTGTACTACATGCAACATAAGTAGCTCAACTGGTAGCACTACAGAAGATTTATGGCTTATGACTTGCTCATATTTAATTTGTAACCAAACACTTCCCCTTCCTCTTAGCTTCCTTAGAACTTTTGATTAACTCTTGTTTTCACAGGTCATAGGTTAAGCAAAGGAAGGGAAGCGCTCAGGAGTGAGATTGCCCAGAGCACTGGAGCCGACGCGTGCACATGAGCACACATACGCACACACATGCACACGTGTGCACATGCTCACATGCACACGCGTGCACACTGTGCATCCCCACCCAGGAATCTTCAAAAACGCACTAGGCTACAGACTGTTGCAGGGAGTCTAATTTCAAAGAATCCCATACCCATAAATCAAGTTGCGCTTGCAGAGTAAACAAAAATAAAAGGGCAACCTGAGGGTTTTTTTTTGGTTTTGTTTTTTTTTTTTTTTAACATTTACTTACAGTTTCCCCTGAAAATCCTTTTTCGTCAGTGACCCTTGCCATAAATCCCTACACACCCTGGGCACTCGTGCGAGCTGCGAGGCGCGCGGCGCTCCGTGGGCGCAGGAGCCGCGGGACACAAAGCTGCTGCTGGGCTGGCCCGGCCCTGCACGGGCGCTGAGCCCA
Source organism: Nothocercus julius (assembly GCA_013398735.1). Classification (NCBI taxonomy): domain Eukaryota; kingdom Metazoa; phylum Chordata; class Aves; order Tinamiformes; family Tinamidae; genus Nothocercus; species Nothocercus julius. Next base: position 650,825 of record VZSV01000068.1, on the reverse strand, counting down.
CAGTACCTTATTCAGTAACTCACATGTCATCACCTTTTTAGTGCGCTCCTTGAAAGTACAAAACACCATTAGTTACATGTGTCATGGCAATTAGGGTCAGCCAGGACATTAAGGCAGCAGCGCTGCCTTGCAGCCTGTAAATACACGTGTTTTGGAAATACAGTGTTTAGTGCACAACCGTAACTGACAAGCAAAGCCAGGGCAACTGCAAAGACATTTGTTTTGTTTCCTTGTACATAAAAACAAACAAATGAAATGATACCACATTTAGAGGGAAAGGAAGGGCAGCAGTTTCGGATGCACCTTCAGCACACAGGTCTGCTGGGGAAGCGGGAAGGACGCGGCCCTGCGGCCGCAGAGCCCAGCGCCGCGCTCAGGATCCCACGTGTGCTTCAAAAGTCGCACTGAGCAAAAAGGTCAGCACCCAGTATTAGGCGCGATGAAGATGAAAATCTGTATTGCACTCGATTACCCTTGAATTTTTAAGCACATTAATTTGCTCATGTGTTTTAACATCAGAACAGACAAACCTCCTCCATCCCAGCAGCTGGTGTGAGCTCACACATCCTAAGCGCCCAAAAAGGCTGCAACCAAACCCAGTGAAGCTGGCCCTGAGAAATAAAGAAACTGCATGGATATGTGCATGTATATGGGGGTGGGCATGCGTATAAACCATAACATCCATATATGTATCTACACACAAGCAAAAATGACAAACTTTCCATATTGCCCCTCCACTGCAAGACTGCAGTTGTCTGAAATGAGCTTTCTTTAGTGATACAAGATTTTATGATTGCCTCAGGCAATGAAATTAATCCAAAAAGTGTATTTCCATGATCTTCCTTCTCTCATTGAACACTTAACGCAAAATCACTAAAAAAAAAAAAAAAAAGACTCCTAAGCATCTTTGAATTGTTTGCAATTTTTCTTTTTAAATACCTAAAAAGAAATCTCCTCTCCAGTTGGTTCACACCAGGGAACCCTCACTACACCGAGGAATGACATGTTCTTGCCTGACACACTCAGCAAATTCTGGAGGCAAAATATCAGTATCTACACCCACACACATTGACCAGGCTATCGCAAGGACTCCAGGGGAAGACACTCAGGACTTCCCTACACTGCTCTGGTGCCCTGGCTACCAAGACACTATTCGATTTCAAATTTTACATGAAACGTAAACTTTTCTCCTTAAAAATACTCAAGCTTACTTAAAGATTAAAGGATCACTCAAAATAACTTTAGCGCAGCACTTTATCTGCTGTCCTGTGTACAATTAAGTGCTCATTTATAAAAAACTACTGGTGTTCAAACTGCACAAAAGTACAAGGGCTACAGTTTTACCTCCGTCACAGCATCATGTTTGCCTTCCCATGAACGCATAAGCCAAGAATTATATAGATAAAATATATAAACACAAGAAGAAAGCTGAATTACAGTGACTGCTGATATGTAAACACATGTAATTTGGGCAAAAGGAACTGTCCAAGATTAGAATAAGGAAATGTACTATCTCTCAGAAGAGCAAAAAGGAAATATTTAAGTAAGATATCTGTGCAGGCAAAGTTGATTTACCAAGTAAAAGATGCTTTCTCTAGCAAAACAGCTGTTCCTTATCCAGTACTGAAGCATTACTAATGAATTTTACAATAAATATACTTTCTTTGAAATGTGAAAATTTCATCATTATCATTTCTTTGATACCCTCCAAGTGCTCGTTAGAAGGAAGGCATGTCAGAAATTTGAGCACGTTCTACCCAGAGAACTGCACCAGGTGCAGCCAAGGTTGGGGCCAGGAAGGCTGCGCAAACCCACACAAGGGACCCGCAATTTCACCTCCTATTAAAAGGGCAGCTCTCCAATGGAGTTCGATTAAAAGCGAGAGGTTTTGCGAGTTCCAGTGTCCTCCTTACACCCTGCAGACCCCAACACATCCCTCTTGGCTCTTTGAGCATCCTGGACATCCTTGCTTATGAGTTTAAACATACGCACATATACAGGCATCCCACAGTCTCCATAGCGCACGTGTGCCCGGCAGCCAAGGGCCTGCTTTGAGCAGGAGCTTTCTTCTTCTCCTTGGATGGAGGATGCCCCACTTTGCCTCTGCATTAGACTAACTCACTAGGAATGCTTCTCCATTCTACAGAGGGCCACCTGAACTCTTCTCTTGTTTTCATAGCATTTCTTTCCTTGCTGCATTGTCCCAATTTGCTCTAAACTTCCCTTTGATTAATACCCACGAGTGATCTCTTCATGATGCCATGGCATTCAAGTTCGAGTTGTGCAATGTAGGCGTGTGATTCACACACATACCCCAGTTCTTAAGGAAGACGGCTCACAGAGAAGTTATTACGCAGCTCTTCTCATGCAGCTTCTTCCAACTGTATCATTGAATGCCAATAGAAAGAGCTTACTCTGGTGACTTTCCCCTGTGCATTAACAATAAGAGTCGATTAAAACTTTTCCTCCCCTGTTTTCCACCCAGCGCGCACAAGCACGAGCAGTTGCGGAGAGGCGGGAGCTCCCTGCGCGCCGCCAGCGCCGGCGGCTGCTCCCCGGGGCACGGGTGGCTCTGCAGCCTCCCCAAGGACAGTTCACAGGCTCAATACTTCTCTGAACAACACAATGGCAGAAAACTGTAACAAAGGGCAGTTCTGATGCAACAGCTCTACTTTTTTAGTGAAGTGCAAGGGTAGCTTGAGCTGTTTCAAGGGTCCTTCGTTAGTGTGCTACCATCCAGCTGGGATACCACACACGGATGCTACAGTCTGCACCTGACAAGGCTGGTGTCCTCGCTCAATTCGTTGTGGTCACGCTAAAACCTTGGAAAAAACAACCCTGCTGCAGCTGCACTCTGGGATTCATGTAAATAAACCTAATTCCGCAGAACTGAGGCGTGCACCAGAAGTGAGCTGTGAAAGGAGAGAGCAAAATAACTTCACAGGCTGAAAAAGAAACACAGAAAATGCTTAATTTGACAGGTAAGCATAGGGCCGAGAACAGCTTTAAACTGAGACAAGTTACAGACACAACTAGCATTAAGTTTCCTGGACATGAAGAAAAAAAGAAAAAAGTTATGAAATAGGTAGGCTGGCATGTGGGGTTTGATTAAAAAAAAAAAAAAAAAAAAAAAAAAAAAACAAACAAAAAAAACACGCCCTCAAACCCAAACAACCCAAACGAAGCAACCAACGCAAGTTGTGTTAGCCCAGGAGCCTGGAGCTCCCTGGGCTCTGGCGACGCACAGCAAGGAGGCCGAAGGCAGCCTGTCGCCCACCCGCTTCTCAAAAGCTCTTCAAAAGTTTACTTGAAAGTGCTGGAGAAAGACTGCAAGATGTGGCAGACAATCAGAGATCCGCCGAGCTTGGAGCCATCTGGCATCAGTTGAAATCCATCACATTTCATTTGGGGATCAAAGCCTACTGCTAAGTCTATCACAGGTTGAAATAGCAGACCCTGAACAGCCTTTTCATCCTAGCGCAGATTAACCCCTTTTCTCTTGACCAGGGGAAGAGCTCCTTTTCCTCCGAGGCGCCGATCATACGTGCTTATTGAGCTGCTCACTCAGCTCCATGGTACTCAAGTTTACTCAAAGCAAACTTGATCTGAAATCTGAAATTTCAATGGCATTATGGACTTCTCATTATAACTGGAAAGTGTTCCATGTGAGTAAAATGCACAATATATGCACAATAAGTGCAACAAGGTCTTATGATTAGACCTTATGAGGTGAAGAATTGCTCAGCAGCAGTATATATGCCTCCCAACTGCGAACAAGGTTTGGCCCTCAGGTAGCAGGTCATAAAGGTTAAAATAAAATCCAGATACATTTTGTAAGTCTACAGACCGTAAACGAAAAGTGATCCATTGCGGAAGACAAGATCTGTCCACCTTGCACCCTAACTACTTTCCTCGCGGCTGCTTTGAAGCTAGGGAACAGGGTTTCCCCAAGGTGACAGGCTAATGCAAACTGCATTTGCACTTAAATGGAAGTTCCCAAGCCAGGCAGCCAGTGCCAACAGACTGATAAAAGCTGACATGACTTAATTACTTCAGTTACAGTTGTTCAGCAACTAAAGAAGGTGAGTCATGAAGTCTTAATTAAGTAAAACTTTTTCTGATCAATAAGCAAGACCAGTAAACTGGTCCTGGAGCTGGGGATAGAGAAGGAAGAGAAAAGTGTGGGTTTTGTTTGGTTGTTTTGTTAAGGATAACACTGCAAGAAATCATGTAGATGGAAGTAGTAACAAACACTATATTTAGTATTTACTTATTATAGTGTAGGAGTAAATACCATTCTTGTTCTCATTTTCATAAGTTTTATCAAGAAACTTTATGTAAGATAACTTCAGTCAACTGCAGATCAGAACTCCAAGTTACCTAATGGCATTCCAAAATTCTATCATACCATATCACAGATTTCGCACACACTACCTGCTCCAGCCACAGACCTTGAAAGTTCTCACAGTCTGAAATACATATGTATATGTATGTGTGTGTGTGTGTGTGTGTGTGTGTGTGTGTGTGTGTGTGTGTATATATGTATCTCAGATTCCCAATTTTACTATTGCTATGATTAAAAGCAGCAGGCAGCAGACTGAGATGAAACAAAAATGAAAGACTGTCAGCAGAAAAGGGACTGGAGGTCAGGAGCACTGCAGTAGTCTAATACAGTCAGCAGCTTCAGAAAATATATGCGGTAAAGCTCAGGCTAGGACAGGAGAAGTTTAACTTGCACCGCTACAGCAGAACTCTCTCTCTCACACACACACACACACACACACACACACACACACACTTTACATTACCACGTTTAGGACGCCTAAGGCATAACATAATCTGGCAAGTATTTAAATATACAACACAGCTGCTTGTTCTGGACTTTTTGTGTCATCTTAATATCATCTTAAACAAACTTAGAGCAGTCCACCTAGGTCTGAATTAGATCTCATCTAGCCAATGAAATGAAACTTCTGCACCTTCAGAGAGGAATTCATTTCGCCTCTTTGGCTCCTAGTTAGCATAGTGTCAACCATACTTTGGAGCATCCCCCTAACTCAGTTTCTAATTTTCCTGCAAATATCACGAACAACAAGATCTCTGAAAGTCTGCCTGTGACTTATTGTCATTGTAGGAAGAAAGAACTATGAATGCTTTACATCAATAAATATGCCTGGATGAAGGTGGTAAACTATGCACCTTCAAAGGCTTGCAGTCGCAGGACTGCTCTAACTCGTGGGGTTGCACGAGTACAGACACAGCTTCACGGATTTGCTTAGAGGAAGGGAAACATGTGAAGAATTTAACATACATATTTCTGAACTATGTAACTTAATTCCAAACTCAAGAACTATAATGTTTTTTGTTAACTGTATTATTGCAATGGTACATTAGAAAAAGAAAATTCTGCTCCATATTGGCAGCAATCCATTGCTGCAGGTTCTAGAGTGAGATTTGGAAGCTTTTTACTATCACGCTCCTCATAATTCAAACTCTGTTTTGTGTCTGTCTTTATAGGTCATTGTTGGCCAGATGGAAAATATTAAGGAAAAAGGATTGCAACTAAATCAATCGGCTGTAGTGTGCTGCCAAAAGGCCCCAGGCTAACTACAAGCAGATTTGCAAGCAGGCTCTGCTCCGTTACAATCTGAGATCTGGCACATCCTCTGCCCTGACTAACAGCAGGAGGGCACAGGGCCAGCTGAGAGCAGCTACTGTGCCAAACAGACTGTGCAGGTCTTCCTGCCTGAATGCTCCCACAGAAAAGGAGAATCGATGGGACTCCTTTGTAAACAACTCCCGGGACTTCTGGCTGCTACTAACTCCAAGAGCGGTATAACTTTATCCCACTACAAAATTAATGCAAGAACACAGCTTAGACTTGTTATCAAAATGAACATGCAGAGAAATAAATTCCAGTGTTAAAACATATCACTTAAAGTTTCTGCTAAGAATTGTATTGAATATTTATGTTAATACACACTAGAGAGGGTAAGAAGCAGTATTTTTAAAAACACCTTTCCTAAACCTCAAGCACTGTCTAGAAACAATTAAGAAACTGTTAGCAGTAGCCAAATAAAGCATTCACAACAGCAACCTTTCCAAGCTCTTATGTGCATATACAAATTTCAAGATGGGAAAGGAATACTGACTTTCAGTGTATACTTCTAAAATATATATTTCCCAAGAGATATACCCCTCTTTCTACACTTCATTTATTCAGTTACCAAATCAGCAGCACCATTTTATCCAGGAAGTTCAGTGAAAGAAATGATGTTTCCCTAATACTAACCAATTAATATCTTATGCAGTCAACATGTCATCCCAGTTGCTCATGTCTCTAAGATCTGCCACAGCTGGACCAGATCAGACAGAGCTGCAGCTGATGTTCCTGTTGCACATTATCAATAATTTGCTGGGAAATGGGTACCCAGATTGGTTAGAACTAAAATCCCTTCGGCTTCCAGGGGAAGGTAACATGGATAGAAGCAGAGGGAAGCTGCTATTTTGAACAGCAGCAGCAGCTGATCACAGGCACTAAAACATCTGCAGCAAAGACTTCACATCCTCTATGTGCAGCTGTACTGGGTGTGCCACCGTAACAACAAAACAAGCACAAAGTTGCTCAGGGCAAGGAAGAACAGCAGCCAAGAATGAAAATACCACATCTCTCAATTCCTTGACACAAAAGATAAACATTACCTTTCCATTGCCTAGAACAAACTTTACCTCTTTCCGAGCATTTGTCATTACAGCAGAATCCAGAGTTCAAAACTTGTAACATTTTCTGACTTTTGTCATCTTTTCCTATTGCCACTAATATTCAAATCATAATTCATTTCGATTTACAACACCAAAAAGTGTGCAACATCCCCGGAAGACCCAGCATAAATCAAGTATTATTGAAATAATATATAAGAGAAAGGAAAAGGAGCAAAAAGCCTGGGAAGTAGCTTTTCCTGGCTATTTAGCTAAGCATGAAGAATTAGATATACCGAACTCGCCACAGCAGGCGTAACGCCGCCGGGGAAGCCGAGGCCGCGTGGAGTTTGCCGTTTGCCGCGTGCTTACGAGGTGTGCGGATTAGCGAGCTTCTACCCGACTGAAGCTTCAACAGAAAGCGCCAAACTGATTCTACTACGCTTTAAAACTTCAAGCTCAGCTAGCAAAGCCTTTACCAGACATACTGACACTACAATGAAAACCCCACAGCTTTTCACTTGGTGTCAGTTTATATACTCCTTGCTGACTGGTTATTTATCAATTGCATCTGGTTGAAAATAGGAATTCATTGTTTTGAAGTTCAGCGGAACCAACTCCTTTCTGTGTCAGGCTTAGACCTAAAACATCAAAATGCATCATTACAGCCCTGGCCATCACGCCCCAGAAAAACTCAAAACAATTAAGAGGAACCAGCTCGCACAGTTTTCAAAGATTTACAGAGGAGAAAATACAAATTAATAGTTCATTCTCTGTGTTGTGAGACTCAACAAGATAGCTAAACAAACAAAAAAAAAAAAAAAAAAAAGAAACTCACACCAGAAGTTTGGAAAAACTATACTGGAAAGAGCGTATCAGAAAGAAGAAACACAAAGCAGATAGCCAAATTTAATTGATGTCAAGCTCTCTTTTCACTAGGTTCATCACTTTTCCATAGATATTCTGACAAGTAACTGAAAATAGAAGCCAGTGTCTGTTTAGGCAAATCAGCAGTGGTAAAAACCCTAAACTTTTAAATGTAAACTGTTTTATAAACATGTCAAGTTAAAGCAAAATGTCTGCAACAACAGGAGACCTCTTCCAACCCTGCGCACTCCGTCCGTGGATGTCCCATATTTTCTAGCCACTTCAGATCAATTTTCTGTCATAGACAGAACTCCAGCAACAACTCTGGAAGTGCTGCTGGAGCTAAAGCCTACGGGAAGCGAGAATTTCGGAGGAAGAGGTCAAGCTTCCGCCAGGAGCGCGGCCGGCCCTCTGCGCTCCGCAGATGGGCTGCAGGGAGGAGCAGCGCCCGCAGCCCTGCCTGCAGAGCCACCCGCTCCAGGGGAGGCCCCGCAGGCAGCGGGGACAACACCCGCTGCAATTTACTCGGTACAATTCTGTTACACTGTTGAACTCGAGAGGGTCCCGTTTGTGGTGATTTATTCCTGTATTTCTGTGGCCAAATCCCACAGAGAGAGTTTGCTCTTTTCTTTCATTCCTTACAGTTTTTAGGAAGTACAGAGATTCCAGAGCCAGCACTGCACAAGAGCCCAGCGGAGCATCTGAAAAGCCCCCCAGATCACTGCCAGCTGCTAAACATCTTTCTGGAAGGCTTTGACGTATCAGACAGATACCAACAGAGCTAGCAATTCATTTGATTAACATATAGCTATATTAAAACCTTTAGAGTAGACTTTTTTTTTTTTTTTTTTTGGATGATATTTGCCTGTGCCACCCAGGAAGTGTTAGCAGGTTAAAGCTTTGGTTGGTTGGTTGGAGTTGGTCCATGCCCTGGACTTGCTACAGTCATTGCTAGCAGCCTGAGTTTGTAATTATAGATACAATTATATTACAATTAAGACACAATATTATTAAAATACCTGTTATGGTATTTTAACAGGAAATATCAGCAAACCTCTTTATGTTCTGATTCCACATAGAGCTCAGATTTCACATATAGCAGGCTACTACTAAATATACCAAACTATTAGTTGTTAATGTGATAATCTATATACTCCATGAAAGAAAATTCCTATTAGCACTAGTTCAAAGCATGCATTACAAATCCGTGCTTTTCAATGCTCTGAACTTTTCATCCAGGAAAAGTGAGAATTGGATCTCCTTTCTTATTCACCCATGAATATCCCCACAAACAGACAACTGCTATAGAGTATTTTGGAACAGAAGAATCAATCTTTCCAAATAAAGTATCCAACGACTTCCTGAGGTTTCTAAAGAAACCCTGGAGCCGTCACGCCCTGAGCTAGCCCGCCCTGCGCGGGGGAGAGGGCCCAGGCAGAGCCCGCAGGCGCAGGGCGCTCCGAGCGCGGCTCCCACTGCGCCGGCCGCCCTGGGGGCGTCCCCGGCTGCGAAGACGGGGGCTGAAGAAGGAGCACCCAAAAGAGGATGAACAACAACAGCGGGAGAATCTTATGGTTTCAATGGGAAGAGGCGCTCCAGGAGGGAAGCGGCTCCCGGGTCCCCCCGGCGCTCGTCCTCATCCCAGGAGGGGACGGCACTGCTTGACGCTGCGCTGCCCTTGGAAGAAACGAAGCTGCTTCACACTCCAAGCGACTGTTGCCTCCCTTAAAAAGACACCCAGAGGGAACGAATGCAGGTCAATGGCGGCCACTCCAAAAGACAGATCAGCCTTGGTTTGTGCCCTTATGAGACACGAGTCAAAATGACAATATTCGAGGCCTTTAAACACTCTCATTTTTTCAAGGGAAATTATTATTACAATAACATGATTTAATGATCATTTTATTTTTATTATAAATCAGATCAAAACTTATAGTTAATTTTACTACCCATCTGCTCCATGACACTTCATGAGCATAAAGTGATGCTGCATGATTTTATTTAGCTTACATTTTACCAAAATTTGCATACTCCTTCCTCAGAACAGACTGTTCCTGCCTCCCATTCTGTCCCTAGGTATACGGAAATATACCCCCGCACTCCAAAACAGGGCTCGAGTCAAGCAAGCCCTTCAGGCAGCCCAAACACTGAACCAGCGCACAGAATCAGCTGAGGAGGCACGACTCCACAGAGGGGAACAACGTGGAAAGAAGCAAGTGCACAAGAAGCAGCGTTGGTAAACTGGACTCTTCTACAGTGGGATAATCCAATTATTCTATAAATTGCATCCATCTTTTAAAAATAAAAATTCTAAAATCAGTGTCTTTCTCTTCTCAAAGGTAAATATTTTTCTATGGCTTTTGGCCAAATGAATGAAGAGGGAAAACTCTGGAAGACAGCAGGACTTTTTTTTTTTTTTTTTTTAAACAATAGCACATAAATACTCAGTTGCAGAATTCAGGATTTTCCTCTTCAAAAAATAGTTGAAAGATTTGGAAAACGAGAAGCAGCGCTGAGGGTGTCTCTTCCCCCCCTTTCTCAGGGCAGCGTGCTGCGGCGCGGCGCACACACAAGCAGGGGTGCCTGGGCCCTTCAAGCTGTTTGTCCCCTATGCATCAATGCCCTGCCAGTTGGCAAGGCCGAGCCAGGAAGCTGTCAATTCCAATCAAGTTTCGGCCGCGCAGTCCTATTAAAGAAGTCTTGCTGGTTAAGGGGCGTCCACTGTTTCCAAAGCATGGGAAAAAAAAAAAAGAAAAAAAAAGGTAGAAAAAAAGGGCCTGCTTTCCTTAGATTTGAGCTGGCAACTTTCACTGACTAGAGTTTTCAAGGAGCCATGAATGAGCCTAACAAAGGAGTTCTGTGGCTAGTTTCTGGCTGAAATCCATGTCAACAGTTTTTAAGGTCACAGGTCACACTAACTAACATTTATTCCCAGAAGACCCTGCTCTAAACACAAGCTGTAAGTAGTACAAATTTGGAATTTTTCTGTAATCCCTTGAGATATTCCTGATCCTTCCACATGTTTCTGCTCAATTAAAAACAATTCTCACTTTGCACCACAAGAGAGGCCCCTGCTCAGAAATCTTATTCTGTCCTAAGAAGAAGTGGACAAAGACTGCAATCAAAGGGAAGGAAGGGAGGAGGGGAGAGGAACTCACAACAAATCACACCAAACCTCAAATAACTCCATACAGAATCACGTTCACTTAGTTACATTTTCTGCCATCTGTCACAAACTATTACGGATCCATTTCTCTTTATCTCAGGAGGAGTGCACGCCGCTCGGCTCTGTTGGCTGCGAGGGATTTCCATGCAAACGTTCCCGCGTTTCTCCTCTCGCTCCGGGGGCAGCATGGCCACAATGCCTGCGAAACACGCTCCCCATCCAAAGTCTTGGATTAGTTTTTATTTTAATAAAGCCCGGAGCAAGTCGAAACTATCACTTCAATTTTTATCACTTTTGCTACTTCAAGTAGCTAGACACAAGTGCTATTGCTCACAGTCTAACAAACGAAATAACAAGCCTAGAAATGACCACACAAACACACAAGGTAGCTGTTAACGTGGCCGCACAGTGGCGGCGGCTCCGGTGGTTCCTGCCCGCCACATCCGAGTGTCCATCGGTGTCAAGCCCTCAGGAAGGCCGGGCCTCCCTCCCCAGCGCCGCACATCCCTGCAGCTACCACCCCGCTCGGGGACCGCGGGTCACGTCCCCTTCTCAGGGGGCTCTGCTGCCACCACAACCCTGCCCGACAGGGAGGCAACAGAGAGCACGCAGGCAGCCTCCGCGGGATAAGAGGTCTCCAGTGGGCTGGCAGCATTTACCCAACACCTCCCAAAGCTGCTTTTGTAACACCTGGAACAAAGATATTCTGCAAATTAAATATACTGCATATTCAAAACCACTTTTGTTGAAAAATTGCAGTTAACAAGGCAAAATATTTATCTGCATAGATGGACAAGTACACGGACCTCCAACCACCACAGCTCTTAGGGACTGATTTCTCCTCAAACACAGCGCATTGTATCTGGCTTTGCAATCTGAGAACCAACAAACCATAACGCTTTATCAGCTTCATGACATCCTGGAAAATATATTCAAACAGATTAGCGAACAATCATAACAGAATTTACAAATCTTAAGAAATCATCATTCTAGTAAAACAATAATCCAGACTAGACATAAAAAATTAGTTTTAGACAACCCATTATTTTTTAAAATATTTTAGAAAAGTTTTATTATGCTTACTATATTATACTACAAGACGGTTGGCTTTTATTTTGAGGGGTGTCTTCTTTAGAACACGGTTTTAGTTCAGACTGTTTTTCATTCTATTTTTCACACTACTAACCTTAGAAATGTAACCGAAAAATAAGGGACCATGAAGAGACCAAGGAGGAGCAAGAGCTGCACTCCACGGCCAGCAAACTGATAGATTTTGCTTTTAAACTCAAACAAGCATTCCCAATAGAGTTAGGTATCTAACACTGGGGTCAACTTGATGAAAATATCTGTAAACTTTAGCTACACCAGAACAGAGCTGGCGACCTGGCATTTCCTTTCACCTGAAACCACCACGCTGGCTTACACACATACTGATATATTGAAACCTGAACTGGTTTATATATTCAACATAACTCTTTAGTATAATTACCTTCAAATAAGTTTATTTCATAAACATATCATTTATTTTAAAGATTAAATAATCAGAATCCAAAATGGACATTTGAAGATAACACTAGATCACATCTATTTGTGTGCTGAAAAAGCAGCTGGGTCCCTTTGTTAAATGCTAGAAATATTTGGGGAGACAAAAGATTTAAGTAAACTTTAAATTACAGAGTTGTTAGCTGCATTATATAAACACTGCAATAACAGTATCAAAAGAAGACAGAGTTATCAACATTTTTTCCCTTCCCGGCACAGCGCTTTCCCTTCCCTTCAGCTGCACCCACTGCCGGGGCTGCCTCCGCCTCCACAGCGCGAGCAGAGCGGCGAGAACGGCAGCTACAAGGAGACTCCAAGATAGTGTTAAATAATGTCTTCCTACCCAAACACCTTTTCGTGTCTCTTACAATTTAAGATTCACCCTTTCAGTAGTTTCTTCGTAACTTTATATAACCTACATTCTTCCTTTTCTTCACACAACCTGGAACATGAGAAATAGCACAAGAGGAACTCTCATGCTTGCAGTTATTTCAGCTATGGGGTTTTCAATTTTGTCCCCCTAAAGGCAGATTATAAACAGAAGAGTTTCATGACCTGAACTTTGAGAAATCAAGCAGTAAAATAAAACTCTATTGCTTTCAATATCCTTCCTGGTAGTAATACAAGTTACTTTCCATGCTACATTCTCCTTATAAGACCACTTAAATCAAACAAGATCTGTACTGCTTATAGTTCTAGATCACATTAGAATTAGCTAGAGAGCTAATTATAGAGCTGGAAACAGTGTCTGTAATGGAATCAACACAAGGGCTTCGAGAGAGTTCAGTACAGCGTAGGTTGCTGGGAATTGAAGATGAGCAAGCTAGTAAGGAGAGCTGAAGCTAAAAAATGACGGAATTAAAATCAACAGCCTCGGCATGCAAACTTCTTAAGGACCAAAAAGTATCTACATGCTTCAAGAATACAACAAAGCAGAAAGATACAAAATAACAGGATATTTTTAATCACTGAGATTATATCAGCAGATCAGTATGTTTACATCATCTTTCAGCACACTGCAATTAGCAGGAACTAGCAATCAAAAACAAATTCTGAGCATCTTTGACGCTTATCAGGCTCTTTCTCCTTGATGAAAGAACTAACGTGGAAAACAGAAAAACACAAACCATGAGCATACAAACCCCAGAGCAAAACTAGGGAACAAGCCTGCTTAGGGGCTGGGGAATTTGAGGAGTAAGCAGCAGCATCGGGGGGTACCCCACTCTTTTTTTTTTTTTTTTCCTTTTTCAAAAGAGCCCTTGACTAAATTCAGAATTACGTATACTGGTCACCTTCAACACCCCATCCCAAGTACATTGCAAAGTCAGATCAAAGCAGTGAGCTAGGGATTTTTTAACTGCATCTTCACTGGGTGCATGTTTGTAATCCATCCCATCCTGCTTAGAACCCCTGCACCCCACCGAGCAGCGGTGACACCGTTTGGTGCTTCTGTCCGCCCTCTGCTGTCTGAAATGCAGAAATTAATCCCATTCCTAGAGCGCTATAACAAAATAACCACTCTTACACAAAACTTTTGAACACTGCAGTTTCAGGACTAGCTAGAAATTAAGAAAAAGAAAATAGAATATAGACAGGGTCAGTGATTCTGCATTACTGGAAACCCTAGAACACCCAGGCAGTACAACTTTCGAAGTCACAAGTTCAGAAATCTGCATATTATCCATAGCAAGTACATTAAAAAAAAAAATTAATGTATAAGTAAAAAAAAAAAAAAAAAAAAAAAAAAAAAAAAAAAAAAAAAAAAAAAAAAAAAAGGTAAAAAAGGTTGCTGTTTCTTGCAACAATCCTAAGAACTGTCTTGAGAGCAGTTTCCTAAGCAGTTACTCTGTAATGTGGAAGCCCTTTCTGCTGAGAGCGGGAGCTACATCTGAGCAGGTCACTTTCCTGCTTTTGAACTCCAAGCAGGTGCCTTACTGCACTTTGCATCCACATGGAAAAGTCTCAGGTTTACCTTGAAAACCAGCGCCCATACCCAGAGTTCAGTGTATTTTCCCAGTGCTCAGCTTTGCCTCCAGGCCTCTACTGAAAAGTCTTCAACACACAGGTGAAGGGCACAGAACCTCCTCCTTCCCCATCTACCCACTGAGCGCCCTACACCAGTGAGGATTTTCCATCTCCAGACCCACCGGACACAGTCTGACCCTTGAAATCTCTGTTTGATAAATATTTGAATGTCATTTCTGATCATAAGCAGTATCACCTCATTCTCATGCTTTCATACATTCCTTGCTGAGCACAGCAGCTTGTTGCCATCCCGTCTGCATGGTGCACGTGCTGGAGAAGGGCACGGCCGGGTACCAGAGAAGGCCGCCAGCGAGCGCTGATAATGTGTGTCAGGTCAGTTTAATGCTTTGAGCTCAGTAACAGGTGACAAGTACAAATTTTTAAGTAAGCTAGCCCAAAAAATCTTAAAAATAAATCATTTGATGCAGGAAGGAAAGCTGAAAGTAGAACGGGCAGAAAAAAGTTGAAGACTCCCAGTGAAGAGCTCACTCACTACTTGTTCCCAGCGTAGCTCTCATGGATTATGTAACTGCTGCTCATCTGGGCAAAGGTCTCTCCAGATTTATATGGGGAAAAGATGCAAATTTAGTCAGCTTATTATTAGAAAAAAAGGTGGAATTACATTCAGTGCTGCATAAATATAACTAGCATTTCTGACCAACTTGCTGTTATCTTCAGAACTGCAAAGGATTATACTATTCATCATTTACACATGTATTTTATTCTGAAAAAAAAAGTATGGAACTTATCCCAAACAATTATATGAACCTATAAAAAAAAGAAAAAAAAGTGTTCATCACGGTTTCTTTTGGATATTACACTCATATTTTTCAGTCTGTTTTGACCCATCCATCCCCACTTGGAGTAAGAGTCTCCCTTGACTAGGTGGTGTCCTTGAATCCATAAAGGACACTGAAAGATTCACATTAACAATATGTGCTGCTGTCCTGGGAATAAAGAAAGTGAATTTGTGTAATGCTGATTTACATCCTTCATTATCTTCTAAACCATCCATTAATTTGCATTAATGATGATCTTTCATTTTCTCATGAGTTCACAGGAGAAAGAGGCAATAGGAACAATGCTACGAGCCCCTCTTCATCCACTGCTGTTAACTGCATTAATTTTTTTTTTGGTTATGAGTTGAAGCAGAAGGCATTTAACTACAACACAACTCCTCCAATTCTTCTTGGCATTCACTCAACATAAGGGAGCTGACAGCAAAGAACTCTAATCCAGGAGAAATCAAGAAAGGGATTCATACTACTCATTCAGATTTTCTTCCTAAACTGTGCTTCCCCTTTAGCTCGTCACTAAGCAGGGGAAGTTACCTGTTGTAACCAGCCCCTTCCCACACGAGAGCAAATCCGCTCCCCAGGTAGGCAGAGTAACAGCTACAGGAAAACACCCAGGGAAATACCTTCCTGCCCTGAGTATAGGGTCCATATCGCTGTAGTGCATGAGCTGAAATCTCTGCTAGAGAAATGAGGGAACGGAGATGGTGGGAAAACACTTGTGATCCTGCCTCTCACACAATTAATTAGCAATTTTGGTAGATTTTGTGACAATTGCTCCAAATATTAAGCTTCTTCACTGAAGGTCTAGGGAGCAGATCACTCCTGTCACTCTCATGGTAATAAGGCAACACCTACTTGAACATCTGACTTCAGTACAAATGGCACTAAAATATTCAGTGAAAATTACTACCATCAATTGAAAATCTACTCCATGACATTACCATACATAACCCAATCAAGGCAGAAACAGTTTCTCTCCCATTTGGCAATATTATCCCTGAAATTCTCCAGAGGTGTCATACTCAACAACACATACGCAGAAGGCCCCATTCTGCCATTGCCCACACCCTGCACTCACAACCCAAAGGCCAGTTCTTCTTGTTCTTGGGCTGGATGCCCCAACATGAAGGTCCAAGCAGAGGGTGTGTTCAGAGCCCAGGACAGAGCTCTGCAGGGGGTAATAAAGGAAACTGTCCTTTTCTTTGCAATTGCTTGAGCAATTGTCTGATCATCTAGCTGAACTACCAGGAAAAAACAGGAAGCAGACCACTATGAAACTTCTTTACAAAGGAATAAGCAGGACAACATGTGGAAAATCTTGACTTCTGTAAGAGTTCTTAGCAGAACCAGTAAATTGGTATAAAAACATCATTTTTGCAGCAAATACAAAATTAAGGACTATATCCCAGCACGCTGGTGGAAGGTCATTAGAAACAAAACTGACAAAACCTTGTTGCCCCTTCTGTGTGAAATACATTGCTTCCAACTTGCACTATCAGTTTTTACAGGACAAAACTACAAAACCATCAATATGACAATGAGGCGCACTCATGCAAACTTTCAGGATGTGGAGAGCATCAGTAAAATATTCTCTCAGTTACCAACAGATGCTTTTTTAATAAAACTTGCATATACAAATGTCCACAAATCGTCTTAACAAGATCAATTGTGACAGCTAAAGATAACGGCTGCCATTATCCTACGTCATATCAAATTACCGCAAAGAGATATTGATTTTTTTTTCCACATTGTTAACTCAAGAACATTGACTACAAACAAACACAATTATCTACAGAAGAACTCAAAGTGCAAGATATTTTGCACCACTTCTGCTGAAGAGCAGTGGCCTTTGAGGACCAGATAGGAAAGTAATTTTGAACAGCTGGAAATTATAATTGCAGTGTAACAACATAAAGTCAAACACTGTTTCCTAGAGTCAGCCAAAAGCCAAGCCACAGACTTACCTTAAGATACAGAAGCAGCTCTTGGTCCCAGAAGATAAGCGGCAGAATCCAAACCTCTGTTTGCTGTCAATGTCTGTAAGCACAAATGTAAAGTTCTGGCCAACTTGGCTAACTGCATGGCTGAAAATAAGGAGAATAAAAAGGAAAAGTTAATGCTGAGCTAACTCAGTGTCACAAGTATCTAATCAGACTAAGTCATTGAACCTGTAACATTTCCTCTTTCAGCAGAGGGTTTTTTTTTTCTTTTTTTTCTTCTTGAGAAATTAACTTTGAGAATATACACCCTCAGAAACTTAAAATATACAAAGGGGTTGGGGCCAGAGGTCGGGTCTTATTTTTTAAGCATGAGAGGATATTAAAATATACATTTATCTTTAAACAAAACCTGCTACGAGATATACTATTAGGTGCATCTCTCACTACACACCACACCAACCAAAGCCATGTTCTCATTCATATAATCCTAAGTATTTCTATATTTCTGTATCTATTTGCTTATTTCAAGAGCAAGATCATGCTTAGTAACATGCTTATTTTTTTAATGGACACAAAAATAGACACATTCAAAAACAAATTTCAGATCAGGATCAGACTGATTCCTCTGTGCAGCTTAGAAGCAGGAACCTGTGGTAGATCCCAAACAAGGGAGAAAGCACTTCTCACTGCTTAGATCAAAGTCTCTTCTTTATAATTCACACTCATGATTTTGCCAGAGATTCTGGAGAGATGTCCTGTGCAGAGTATTATTCCCACAGAAGTTATTATCCTATGATCTTAATTTATTTGAACTATCAGAAAGTATCGCCACTATTACATTAAGACTAACCATTTAAAAACCTCTCAATATTACAAAGAGATTCTAATATTACAACTGTTAACAGTAAGGTACTGAACTCCTGTTCAGAGCGAGTCAAACACAATGCAAAGGGAACTCACCCCGAGGACTAGGCATGACAGTAACTGGAAATGGGATGCAACATGCTGCTCTCCAGGCACATGCAGGGGGTAAAACACAACGGACACTGCTCATCCGCTCTGTAAGCCACAACTGGGCAGCAGTTCTGATGTACAACTGTAGATTTCTAATACCATATTTCTAAAAATAAGTTCTTTTCATCTCAGAGCATTAAACGAGATTTTGCTGATTATACGGAGTGGAAATTAAAGCATGGTCTGAGCTTGTTTCATTATGAGGCCATTAGATGCTTTCAATGACTATTTTAAATGTTATAAAAAATGCACAAACAAATAATCAATAGTAGGATGACAGTAAAGAGGCTTTTAAATGTAAAACATTTAATGATTCGTTATTCTGTCTTTTCTGTCTAATCTTGGCAGTTAAGAAGTCATACATGTATGCATGCAAAATTTCTGATATTGCAGTTTTAATGAGTACTACTCAAGTTTTTCCACATCCAAACACTAAGTAAAACTGAAACAAAATGCACTTTTATTGCAGACTGTGAACAGTTCAAACTTTTAAAACTTTTTTTTTTTTTGATAGTGCCAATAAAAACCCCAGGAAAAAGGGATACTGAGACTATATTTTGCACTTGAGTGCTTTAAATCACAGTCAAATAGACAGAACATTAGGAAAGGCATGGTTTTTATTTTCTATAGTGGTTTTACTGAAGAGTGGTTTTATTTTCTTGTAAAGTTTGAAAATCTAACACTACCTGTCCACGTAGAAGGGGAAACAAAACTTGGCCAAAGTCTGTAGAACTTCCTGTGGAGAGAAAAAGAGATAATTTATACATCTAATGGGACCAATAAATCTAATATTAACCACAACACACAATTTCACTACTTTGCCCTGAAGAAATAAGAGACAGATGAAGAAATATGGGCTTTATCAATTACACGGAAGGAGTTACCAGGCAGTCAATCATGTGAAATAATAAACATGATCAAACTTCATTAAAAATGAAAAATTAATCAAGATTCACACATGGGCAGGCAGCAGGAGCCATCCAGCAATTCTCCGAAGGGCAGGAGGAGGTTGGGCTGTGGAGTGTTAACACCTCTCCGGGGACCCGCACTACCCCGGCCATATGGATCCCAGTGAATAACACCAGGGCACGCGGGCCGGGCCGGCGGCAGCGCTGCCGCCCGTTACCTAGGAACGCGGCCTGCGCACCCGGGAACGCTCCCTCACACCAGCAGGCTGAGGAACAAAGGACACAGCCAACAGGGCTCGTAGCAGGAACGTTAAACATTGCCTACTGCTATTAGAAATAAAATTTGAGGTGTTAATAGACTAATTAAAATAGCGTGTATTAACATAAATACAAATCATTTCCTCTAGGAGCCATGTTCTAGATGTTTCAAAGCAGCACCTCAGACTCGGAGAAACTTTTAAAAATAACCTTTGTATGGTTAGAAAGTGTATGCGTGAAGACTGAAAACACAATCAAGGCAGAAATGCTTATAATTCAAAAATCATTTCCGACTTAAAAGCCTTAAAAAAAAATCATTTCCGACTTAAATAGATATTGTAATTAATGGGGCAAGACTAGAAAGATATGCAAGTCCCCAGAAAACACAGCAATCTGTTCCAGTAGATTGTTCCATTATATCCAAAGTTTCATCCTGCATTACAAAATCCACCGTAAGGACTGCAAGGTTTGCAAATATTTGCCACCGAATTATTGTCTATTCTCCCCTTCACACTCAAGCATTTCAGCACCTGAAATGCAAACAGCACTTTGGCCTGGAACTGAAACAAGATAACCATGACTAAATGATAAACCAGCTGATAAATTATCAGCAATAACTAAACTGAGGCTTCTCGCTTCATTTATTTTTAAAACCAATTCAATCACTCAACAAATAAACGACATCAATCTAATAACCGATTCAATGAAGCAGAAAACATATTGAGCCCCTCGCAGAACATGTTCCGCCTACGGAATTGAAAGCGGCGCATCCCGCACGGAGCCGGGTCGCAGGCCCGCCCGCTCCCACACGCCGCTTCGGGAATGCTCTTAGCAAGAGGGCAAGGAGACACAGACTAGGCAACTTGGACTGTTTGCCAGTTCATTGGTAGATTATTTACACACCTCTCCTCAAAATAGAAAAAAAAAAAAAAAATTAATCGAAGACTGTCACACACATCAGTGAGGTCTCCTTAGTCTCCTTCCTTGCAATTTCA
Organism: Nothocercus julius; assembly: GCA_013398735.1. Taxonomy (NCBI): domain Eukaryota; kingdom Metazoa; phylum Chordata; class Aves; order Tinamiformes; family Tinamidae; genus Nothocercus; species Nothocercus julius. The sequence goes on along the minus strand of VZSV01000068.1, from coordinate 630,614 downwards.
GCAGCAAACTTGCAAAGACGCTATGCAGATTTCAGAGGAAACTCTGCAGAAATACACTATTTTGAAATGCAATAACAACTTGGTTATAAGGGCATCGTTCGTGTGACCGGGCTCACCCTGCGCGGAGCCGCCCTCGCTTCCGCAGGGATCTGCGCAGGCTGCTGCACAGTTCAGGCCACAATCACACCCCAAGTTCACTTGCTTACACACACAGTGTTCAGCTGCGTGATTTTTGATTACTACACAGTTGTCCTTTACTCATACCTGGATAAATGGCAAAAATCCCCCCAAAATCAGTATTTTAGAGGAATTAAAATTGTAACTGAAGGAGAGTGAAATATCTGTATATTTATTTGCCTTATCAACAAAAATTCTCAAAATAATGACTGCATATCTAAAGCTATATTTAGAAAATAGCTAAAATAGTTTTGAAATAAAACACTTCAGAACGATAGTGGTGCTGTTAGAGAGCTCACCACAGTCCCCTCGGTATGGCAGAGGATATTCTTCCCACTGTCCTGGTGCGCTAAGATTTAAACAATTAGTGTAATTGCAAGTACAAACATTCACACGCTGGAACTCCTCAGCCTCTCCCCAGCGCTGCATTACTGCAAGGTAAGAGCGTCACACACACAACACTGCACTTGTTTCTTGATATACAGACACCTTCCTAAACAGGAAATGAAATTCTCTCTTAAATAGGCCATATACTTAATCTATACTGCCATACACTGTCTTTGTCTCTTAAAATAAATCCTTTCAGTAACAGAATTATGCAAGCTTTATTATGTTACTGCACATAATTTGCCACTCATTTTAGGCTAAGAATTATCTGTTTGATTTGCAGCTCAAAAAAAAAATTGAGATAAACAACTAATGTAGGTTAATCAAAAAGGTATTTTAAAAATTTTAACTATTAAAAATATCACATACAGAATCACAGTTTAATTAGCAAGGATACCACTACTTCATGGGTAACAAATAGTGTTATTAGAGAACTATTCAATTTTTGCTCAAGTTACAAAATAGCTCCTGCCCATGTAAACATACTTTTTTATTTTTTAATGCTGCTCAATTTGAAGTATTAGCAATGTCTACAAAAACCAGCTCTTCCTACAGCCCAGATTAGTAGGATCATCATCTTTTTAGGATTCAAACAACACATATGACAAAACAAAACCTTGACATTTTAGGATCCTTCTCATTTTACCTGACATAGAAAATACTATCAATAGTTTGCTTTCTTACTTTATTCCCTTATGCATATTTTCTTCAGGAAAAACTACCTAAATTACTCTAAAATGAACTCCCCAAAAAGGAAAAAATAAATAGAAAAAGGGAAAAAAAAAAATCCCGGGGCACCGCAGATAAAGCATAAATTACCCGGCAGCAGAAACCGGCGTCTCTAGGGTATCACATGCCAGTTTTCCAGATCAATCCCCAACTTTATATTTTCACAAATCTTTTTACATGCGGTTTGATTTTTAACATTTTAATGAGCAAAAAGTGCATCCCTAGCAGCCAGCGACTGCAGTTAAAGTGCAGGGCATGAACCGCGTCCCCGGGGGGCCGCGCGGAGCCGTGTCACCGCCGGCTTTAGGACACACGCCACCTGGCTCCTCGTCCCAGGGTTCCAGCTCTTTTCATAATCAAAACACTGCTGACATTATAAACCCCACACGGGCCTGCTAAAATCCTTCCCAATCAATAAGGCCAGTACATAACTTATCGGAGACAACACAGAGCTCATTGATTAAGTTTGGTTTCAGTAGCAAAGTTTTCAAAATAAATGAGCCGGGAATAGAGGGCTGAGGCGCGGGTGTCGCAGCCGGGGAGGCAGCCCGGGGCGCAGAGCCCCCCGCGCACTTGGACTGTTCAGTCACGCTTAGCTTACGGCCTGCGTGGCCCATACACCGATACACGGGGCCAGCAGAGAAAGCTGCTTGCTGCTCAAAAACCGGCTTGCACATTCCCTTGCGAATGTACTCGGCCCCCAGGGCGAAGTGCCCCGCCACTGGAGCCTTAAAAAATAAACCCCAGACCCTCCCACTATACGCTCCCGGTTCCAAGTCCGAGGAACTTTAGCCCCTCCGGAGTCCGCACGACTGCCCTGCTTCTCTTTCTCAAAGGCACATCAGGAACACACATCATAGGCTACAGCTAAACAGAGAGAGGAATTTGCAGCATCTAATGCAAGAAGAGCAGCCTGGTCCAACATTAACCTACTCTTAGCTTCAAAGCGACCCAAGAGAAGTTGGAGTAGGAGTTGGAGTAAAACAAAATTAAGAGAGGCAGAGAAGATCTGCGGAAGATTATGAATGATTCAGGCCAGACACTCAAATATTCATCTGAGGCAGAGAAGAGAAACAACATTCCACATAAAAGACAACAGGTTGGGATCCGTATGTGGAAGCCTATTAGGAAACCTGAGGTAAAACAGGACAAAGTTGAAAAGATTACCCAGAATACAGAGAAGATCTTTAGCTGTTGGAATGCAGTGGGAAAAAAAAATGCATTTCAGAAAGTCCATCCAACATTTTTACAAGAAAATGATTCACATCCTACAAGAGAGTGGGGCACTGCAAACCAGACAAGTTTTCCATGGAGAGCTGCTCAGTGATGAAGAACCTGAAGCGAGTTTCATTTCCTTGACCTTAAACTCGAGGTGAAGTATTAGGGAGTTCGGGAAATCTTGCTTTGAAGATTTGAACCTTATTTTTGCACTTTATTATTAGTTCTAACTTATTAGATTCTACAATATTTTGCTTATTATTGTGCCAGATTATTCACATGAATTAACAAATACCATGCAATTATATAAATAAGAAAAAAAATAGGATAAGTGTTGTAATACAAACAGCTCATAAAACGAATTTTAAAACAAAGAAGAAAGCAGCCTGATGGAACTACCAGTATCATAAAGCCACAGCAAAAATTTGAGTTTAAAAGATGAAGCAGCAGAGAAAGTAAAGAGCAATAAACTTGAAAATGAGACTTCTCCAGATTTGTTTTCGTCTTCAGGTTTTTTTTTTTTAAACACATGACTTCTTTCGACATATCATTGCACATTTAAAATATTAATGTCAAATTTCACTTTTAATTGAAGCTATTAAAAACCTTTCTATAAGCTTATAAGTTGACAGTAACTTTTTTTTACTTTTCAGAGCAGTGCTAAATATTACTGTCTTTTATAATGGTCAAAGAATTTTAAGAATTTTAATCAATTCTATAAAAAGCTGTTTCACACCCCAAAAAGAGGAGCATAATGTGTTTAGCAGCATTAATTAAAATTACCTTAATTTAGTTTTATGAACACTTTTTTCCCCCCCCCCAATACTACTAGCGTTCGAGCACAACCTTTTGGTAGCTCATCCATTTGTTCGGTGTTTTCAAAACCCACCCCCTTTGGAGCAATTCTCAACCGCGGGCCAGGGGAGGGCTCGGCTGCAGGGCCCCGCTCCCGGGCGGCGCTGGGCGGGAGGGCTCCTCGCCATGGAACGAGAGCATCAGTCCTCTGAGGGCGACCAACTGTCCTCGGAAAAACGCTATTTCAAAACCAAATCAAACAAAAACCACACATGCACACACAATTTCTGGAAATGGGAATAGCATGCAATAAATAATATCTCTTAAGCATACTGAGACCTGGTATTCTTTAAATATTTTAAGCATACAAAACGTGTGCACAGATGGGGAACTTTTCTTCTTGCATTGCTAAAAATATATTTCATTATAAAGCTCAAAATCCCTGAATTTTTTAAACCTAATTGTGACTCTGTTTCTTAGAATTCACACCCCAAGGCCAAAGCTTTCCTGCCACCAGTCCTTCAAATCTGACTTGGACATTACACGGGAGGAGGCTCCAAGCCTCCCTGAGGTCTCACTCTTTTTACAACATACGCAAAAACAGCAGATAATGGGTCTACGCTGAATTCACTGCGCTCCCCAGCTCCTCCTGGGACACAGGCCTAGCAGATGTGATAAAAACTGTGTCAGAGAAGTAGCTCCAGTTTTTGCCTTAATGACAACTTCAACCTCTCAACTAATAGAACAAAGGAGCAGAAATGACTTTTTTAACAAACGTGGAAGTAAAATTGAGGCAAACATTTAAGCAGGTTTTCAAAGAGCTCTCCCTCAATAAACATCTTTAACCCTCTGCCCAAATTAATATTTAGTTTTATCTTTAGAAATGGATTTCAGCTAGCATGTTAGAAACAAAAAATATATTTGTTGGGGAGAGACAATTGCTTCCAGTCTTAAATCACAAAGAACTGAAAAATTTTATAAACAAGCAGAAAGATCAACTGCAACTGTATGCATAAACATTAATCTATTGCTACAGAGGAGAAATGGCAGCATCAGAAAGCTGAAATATAATTGCATGCACTATATCTTAACCACACAGAAATCAACAGGGAGGAATATTCTCATTTCTGCTTTTAGGAAACATTAAGTGAGAACTGTTGGCTGTAAGGAGACAACCACAAACCTCTCTCACCATCAGGTTTCCTACCGTCAGTCTCTCACACAGGTACAGCTCACCAACAACACAGCTTTAAATATTTATTTTGCTTAACATTTGCTAAATGATATAACTGTGGCTTTCGATGACTGTCCCTTTTCGGCAGCATCTCTACTGCCCCGCTCAGCCCCACGGCGTCCCCGCACCGGGGAGCACTGTTCACCGCGCAGGACTTTGTTGTCAAGACAAGCCCTGAAACCTTTAAAAAATTTCAGAACCGGCATAAGAAAAAAAGTGATCTTTGTCAAACAAGGACAAATTTATGCAAATCTTTTATAAACATTCACAAACATTTATTTAGCTTTTGAAATGTTGGCCTCATTTGAGAGCATGAAAATGAGGGGGAAGTAGGAAGATGCAAAGGACAGCTTAGAGGCTGGCACACTACATAAATATTCAGAAGGAAGATTATAGGATTCATGTTAGGCTGTCTTAGGTTTCTCCAAAGTCCACATAGAATACCAAAGAACAAAACTAACGAGAAGTAGAGCAGATGTTAGACAATGCAGCAGCCCTCTTTTCCACACTCACTTGGCTATACTTCGATGCTTTCATTTTTTCTTTCAATATGGTTAGGTCATTCAAGGATTCTCCTATAGACTCTGTATTGTTGCTACCCAGCTATAAGCTGGACCTCTGTCAGCTTTCCAAAAGTTTCCAATGAAAAGGCATTATGCAAATTCTACCTCTCTTACTCCCTTTCAGGAAAAAAAAGCCTCCAGTATGCAGTCATCGGAGTATTGGAAGTCCCAGCCTTCATTTCTGTATGGCTGTGTTTGCCTTAGGGCCATGCTGCTTGTTTTGACAGTGGATCCCCCTAGATAGTTGGGATTAGTCGAGCTTGTTTAGATAAACTTGAAATCAAGGCCTTCTCTAGGTAGACAGCTAGATGTAGCTACTGAGTTTCCAGCTGCCTTCTTCTTTCATCCCCAAACAACTGCAGATTCACAGTAGATATCACAGCCACAGGCTATGTCACATACATAAGTACAAAATTAAAGGCTGCTAAAAGAAGCCTTTGTAAGTCTTAGTGCTAAAATAAGGAATCTGTACTGCATAGTTTAAACAAATTATTCCAGAAGCACCAGCAAGGCTCTGCAACGGCGAGTTAACAAGGGAGCTCACAAAAGAGAGCCCCTGTTTACACAAACGGCCACGATCGCTTTGTTAGCGGTTCTGCACCACCCACTGTCCAGCCTCTTAAAATATATTTAAATAAATAGTCTAAAACAGTATCTGCCCAAATGTCTGAAAAATCTGTTCTGTTATCAAATACAAAATTTAGGCTGATATAAGATTATTATGAAAGTAGTATTTAAATTAGATTTCCATTCGTATCCATGACAAGACTGGGGCAGACTTGATCTTTGTAATAATCAAATGTTGCAAACCACAGAAATACATTCACGCAACTATAATATGTCAACAGAGAAAGGGAAATAGAGTTTCAAAGCTGAACTAAAAACCAAAAAATCAAACTCGGTCCATATGTAACTATGCTACACTTCGATAAATCTGCTCTGTGGTTTGGCTCCAGCAGGAGATGTATTTTAACACCGTTAACTCCTCTAGCTAGGAAAGCCTTCATATACATTTGTGCAGGATCTGGTTCAGGAGATCAGGAACTAAAAAAAAGGGAAAAATTAATGACAAGAATATTCTAAACAGTGGGGGGAAAAAAAGCTTATTTCAATGAATAGCAAATAATACTGAAAATCAACCCTTTTCCGTTGTTAAAGAAAGAGTGTGAAGAAACCCTCTTGAAGACATTGACACCAAGCGTTTCAATTAACAATAAGTCATTTTATGGTTAGGACTCAAAGGTTAGAACCAAGACCAACCTATTTTTTATTCCAGCCTTTGCCACCAACTCTTTTTTTTTCCCTTGTGCAAACAACAACTTCAGTTTTCACTTTCTTCCACCTACATATTATAGAAATAGTACCATCTCTCACTGTAAAATTAAGTCATTTCATTGACAACATCTTTCATAGAAAGTATTATAAAGTGTAGGAGGATAACATCAGTGTCCAAAATCCTCCTGCACTTGTTACTAAAGAAAAACATTGCCACGTACACCTAGTGTGGTTAATCATTCCATACCATTAATCCTCCATTCCTGACAACTTCAGTATGAGATACGGTACAGAGTGGGAATTCTAAGAAAAAGCTGAGCAAATCCATATTCCTAAGAAGCAGAGGAGAAAATTTCATCGTGCTGCTTCATTTTAAGGAAAATGGATGAATAGTTTTTAAATTTTTAACCAAATTATTAAATATGGCTGCTAAAGCAAAATGCCTCGGATAGACCCAGCCCAGTGACATCAGCCCCAGAACGCCCCTCGCCCATTTGGCTCCTTACGAAAGCTGCGGGCCCTGGGGCCGGGGCTGCCCAGGGGAACAAGGGCTGCGCTCGGCCGCTCTCACCCTCTGCCACCTTCCCGTGGCAGGGCAAGGAACGCGCCGCAAAACAAAGGGACTACCCCGAAGGGGGCAACAGCGGAGCAACTTTTAAAATGCAGGGTTCCCCTTTCTTAGGGTCTCATTCAGGTCATACATCTTGGAGAATAATCTACAGGAGGAGGAAGGAGAAAATGATGATATATGATAAGGACACTAATGCCCCCAGGGAAAGAAGAAATTTTCTAACATTAAACTTTCCAGAGGTGATACAGAGGCAGTAATCACCTGAGATCATTTAAGGTTAAGAGAGGACACTTTCTTCAATATTGTCAATATTTTCGCTGCTTTCAATTCTCCAAATATAAGAATATGCTAGATAGTGATCAATATTGCAAAAGCAATAACTATAATCACTGGCTGTGAAAAGTAGTTCCTACTTGAAGAAAAGATATACACAACAGTGACGAAAACTGAGCTTAGCTATTAAGTTTTCCAAATATAAAGCTAAGAACTTAGCTCAGACTTCTGTGATTTTACAGTTTACCTTTGCAGAATAAAATGCAAATAAAAAGTCATGCCTACCTCCAAGTACGCACACGTGTAGCAGGATTGCCTGGTTACCAAAACCATAGAAAGTCCCATTTCTAGCCCTCTTCCCTTCACCAAAAAATCCCCGAGCTCTGTCTTCGGCAGCTTGGTAACCATCCTGCCCCATGGAGAGCATCCCGAAGAGAGCGCCGGCGACCGCCGGAACCCCCGCCCCGGCTGCAGGGGCCCAGGACGGCTGTCCCCCAATAACAACCTCCAAGCTGGTTTGTGCCTCTTGTGGCTCTTTTACCTGCCACCTGGCACTGCAAACAAAAAAAATAGACTTTTGTTTCCCACCTACTCGTTGCTTTTACAGCACCTTCAGTGAAACTTGAGCTTCTTTCTAACATTTTCTATACCTCTATACAGTGGGACAAGGCAAGACAAGTTGCAAGGGCTGCAATCCCAAGCACCATCTCTTCCTGCACGTGCCGAGGAAACTTTGAGGCCCTAACGATTGCTTTCAGGCTGTAGCACAAAAGGTTCTCCTTACTTTGTAACACGGGCTGAATGGTACCACTAAATCAAAAAAGGAATATAGCTTTTATAGTTTTAAAGTTTTTATATATAATGAACTTTTTAAATGACATTTTTGAATTGTTCCTATATTGAACTGTAGCAGCGCAATAGAAATGAATTTTTTCAGGAGAATGAAACAACAGAACTTTCTAAGTTATTTTGATAATGACTAAACTAAGGAACTGAAGTGCAATATTATTGCATAAGAACCTCCCATTTTAAAGAATCCCATCTTTACCTGATGTGCATATTTTACACTTTTATCAATAAATTTAAACATAAAGTGATAATGATTACTCACTTTAGGCCTGATCCCACAACCTTTGCTCACACGACTAGTCCCACAGGATTTTAATACGACTACCTCAACGAATAAGGTTTGGCAGGACAGCTTTTAAATTATTCATGAACTCACAGAGTTTTAAGGCCAGAAGGGACCATTATGATCATCTAGTGTGACCCCTTGTATAACAAAGGCCATACAATTGTACCCAGCAATATTGGCACTTAGCCAAATAACTTCTGGTGAAATCAAATTGTGTTTCTTGAACATCCAATATGGATTCACATTTTATATAAAAGGACATTCAAATTATTTAGAAAGGAGCCTGAACTGTTTTCACCTGCACTTCAGTCCAGTTACCCCTTATTTCTATTCTGAGTTTATGAGTTTGTCTAACTTCTGGACACAGGCTTTTGACACGGCTTTCAGAAAAGGACTTTAGAGTCTGACACTGTCTCAGGGACACACAGGCCAAAAAAAAAAAAAAAAAAAAAAAAAAAAAATCAAGTCGCCTCTTGGGCTCCTTCTAAAGGAGGACCTGCAGGTCTAATATCATTCTGTTATTTGTGTTCTGCACTGTTCCCACTTCTCCCCTGCCCCGCGATTCCCGAATGCAGGCGCAGAAGCCGAGGAGCTCTGCAGGGAGGGTGCCCAGCAGCAGCAGAGGACCTGCCGCCTTGCCGAGCCCGGGCAGGAGGCCAGAGCGAGCGCTCGCTCATCAGCACGCCTTAGACTTCAGGACTCATCTCTTTCAGAGACACGACGACTGGCTCATGGTCCCGCTCTGCACAAATCCACCACGACAACTGCTGCACCCACTGGCTTACTGGTGGTAAATAAACAGACAAAATAATAAAAAAAACAGGCTGTTACATGCCATATGAAACTCTGTCCAGCACTGAAGGACTACTAAAAGCTGCTATTCTAGTATGCTATTAAATACATTCTCTGTCTGAATTCTCTTCTTCTAGAAAAACTTTAATACTATAATCCTTAGATTTGGTAAATTCAAACTTTAAAATGGAGCTTGGATAAACAGCTTATGCCCAAGGCTCTATTAAGATACAAATCATCTTTGCCATGCATTTTTCAAGTTTTGCAATTCTATCTAGCACAACTGCCTTGTAACACAGAACAGAACTAGCATGCACTATTACATACGTAAGGACACTAGATTTGAAAGAGTTTCTGCATTTTTGCTACTAATTAAAGTGACAACAGAGAAGCATATGAAAGGCACAAGTAGAAATACACAGGGAAAACTGACTTGTCACCTATCTGGACTAAGAAAAGATCATTAAAAAAACACCATACTAGTAACATATGTCAGGAGTGATATAACAAGGCAATGAATCAGGATATATATTACCTTCGCTTTCATTTATTAAAAGACATTGTAAAAACAGTTGTTACCAGCAATATGCATTTCCTTCAGTTTTATATCCTAAGTGACACAGTTCTGTTCTGGACAAATGCCCTAAATTCAGAAAATATTCAGATCTAAAGGCAAAGCTTATGGTTTGGTCCCTGTTCCTGATGCTCCTACCCACTGCTCCTTAGCCTTGAAGCAAAGCTTTGTCCTGCGGCTTACGTTGTCTCCAGAAGGCTCCAGGGGAACAGCAGCTCCATTATCCGCACACAGGGGACAAGGTGACCTCCTTACACAGTGCACAGGCTGCTTGCCTACTCCATACAAAGATTCCCATTCATGCTGTTATTTTACCACTACCTAGTCAATAGGGGTCACTGTACAAGCAAAATATTTATAACTATCCTAACTTTAAGTTTTATTAGGCTTTCACTTAAAAGGACTCTCTGTATGACGAAATAGGATAACTCAATACAGGCTGTGAGTATCAAACGCTCCAGAAACGTGCATCAAATACTTCATGTATTTACCATTTACCTTATCTTGGTTGCACTCTGCAGTAGCTTTCAGAACCCTAGAACCTCTTTTCTTCAAGGCTTTTCTAAATGACTAATTGCTCAACCTTTCCAATCCAACTTCTTCATCCACTTTTGAAAGAAGAGCTATTATTTTAAATTGCTGTCAAGGTAGATTTTACTGTAAAGTGTTTGTAGCCAGTAAAGAGACAAAAAATTTATACTTAGGTGGTTATGTGCAATTCAGAAATATTATTTTGGATTACAATCATCCCTGTTCAAGCAACAAAGTCCTCTTAACAAAACCCACACAGAGGTTTTGCAAGATGGATGTTTATACTCCTTTTATGGTCAGCACTGTACAAATATTCCCCAGTCACACAACTCTTACAGCGATACAAAGAAAGGGTGCTTTTTATGTTTCCCTCTGTGCAATGTTTCTACAATGCTTAGAGAGTTTGTACAAGAAAGACCATTAGTTTCTATATAAAGACTGCTATAAAAGTTTTATAGTTTCTATAAATGTAGAAAGATTGTTGGTTTCATTATAACGTCTTTCAGTGCCAGTGGAAAGAAAATTTACCTGCAGAATAGAAGTAGCAATCTGCATCAGTATCAGCTTGCAAACATGCATGCCTCAATCTTTCACACAGTAATTAATGGATGGATGCAATATTTCATCAAATTATAAAGCTGTTGTTATCATACCCGCTTGAAGCGGCTCACAAATGGGAACTATCACCACACAATGATTTTTATTTCCTTTCCAGATGAGCTATAAAGATTGAAATGGTAAAAAACTG
>VZSV01000068.1:577112-617112 GCA_013398735.1 Nothocercus julius | reverse complement strand
ACGGATGTAGTCCTGCCCCCAAGTTCTTTTTAACTTCCGTGTTTTATTTTATGTCTAAAAGAAGCCCGAATAATAAACTCCAGTGAGAAGCAGCCAGGTCCTTGAATAGCTGCTTTGAAAAGGATTATTGCTAGTAGGGCTACAACAACAAAAGTACCCAGAGGCCCCCGGCCGGGTCCCATGGCCCTGCACGATTCCAGCTCTGCATGAAAACGTTTGTTCGTGCCCTGATGCGCTGTCCTCTCTAGAAATTGTTAAATTTGATAGACTAAACTCCACAAATTTCCTATCACATGAAAAAGTAATTAAAGTGAAAGGATCCAAAATTAAATAGCTCTTTTGACCTTTACTTAAAATCAGAGACTCACTGGGGCAAAATTTATTGTAATATTAAGTGGTTATATAGTGCCATAACTTCGGCACTTCTCAGAATCAAAGGTGCAAGAAATGAACTTGCAGTCACAGCTGAAATACAGCAGCTCCCCTAAACACTACCAAACAACACGAGCGCATTAACGGCGGCAGTGCCGAGACGCCACAGCAATAATCCCCTCGCCCTCACCCCTGACCCCCGCCCCGGGCCCTCCTAATGAGACCCAGTAAAACCCAAGGTAACTCCAAGCTGTTAATTTTGACGTCAGCTAGAGATGCTGCAAAAATCTCCAGATTCAGGCTGGGTACAAGCTAAATGATCAGTTCTTGTGCTCTCTACCTACACATTCATATTTTTATGCCATCGTTTTAAAAGAGACTAAAGAGACTGTATGATCAGGCAAGAATTTTAAAAATGCACTGTAGTGCCAGGTGCCCAGTTAAATATAGCCATAAACCTTTCAGACAATGAGGTGAGGACTGCCAAATGAACTGCAGACCGTGGCACCTAAAGGCAAAGAGTGAAATTTATTAATCAATTTTCCTTCCCGCTCTCATGTTCGCTTGTAAAGACTAGATTGTAAAACAATCTTACGAGATCCAAAATTCTTCTGTTTTCTGCTTTAAATGTGAAAATACATTTTTATCCTCCGCTCTTAATTAAAGCTTCTCTTTCTTTCTAAGAATGCATTTATCTCTTTCAGTAAAAAGAGCAGCAATAATATGTTGAACAACCCTGAAATAAATTTGGTCATGTAAAAAATTAATTACGCATTCCAAACCTGGTCACTGTAGTCCTCTGGGAATTGCCTCCGCACCTCAGGATCTGTAAATAATTGACAGATAATATTAATTGGCTTTGGATTAGTGAGCAAGCAGAGAATCACACATTAATATTTGATCAGAAGATGATAGCAACCCTGGCAGGGGATCCAAGGAGGGCAGCTGAGGCTGCTCTGTTGATAAGAGAGGGAAGGACTTCTCAAGGCTCTCCCTTTACCCTCCTCCAGAAAGGAGGAAAAAAAAAAAAAAGAGAGAGAAAAAAGTATATAAAACATGCACACACACAAATACAAAATAAAAGAAATTACAAATATCTGTGTGTGCATATACATACATATGTTTTAATTTATAATAAAAGACCTGGTGACACACTGAACCTTAGGCTGTTACCTTGTGGAATATCTTTCTGGCTGCAATGTGCCAACAACACGTGTCACCAGAAAGCACTTCCCAAATGCATTTTGACTTTTAGTTTTCAATCACATAACTAGTTTTGCCAGCTACAGGCACTGTGGTCATTAATATCCACCAACTGTTTTCAGCGATACTAAATGACAAAGCTCTCAAAATTCAAACTAATGTTGATAGAAAAGGCAAGCGCCTTAGAAAAACAGGAATTTGAAAGAGCTAAGGTAGCCCTGAACTTCTCTAGCATCAGTAAAATAACCCAGATAAATGTTTCAGAACAGTAAGACAGACCGACAAAATATTCTTATTCCTTTGGCCTGTCAGAATGAATAATATGGTAGTATTCCCTCAGAAATTATGTTAAAATTAATTAGGTATATTCATAAAACAACAAAATATCATAGTTGAGATAACAGGACTCTTCAAAGACATCCATTTTTCTAAGGAATATGAATAAGATGGTCAGATTCCATATTACAAAAATATTTTTCATTTATTATGAAAAAAACTGCAATAAACAAGAGTTTACAATAAAGTATAATACATAGAAAAACCCAAGGAGTATCCTTCACCATTGCTAACACTCGTTCCATCGCGATCAGTCTCGGTTGTTTGAAGCTTGGCACAGTGGATGCATTATTACCAGATGCTTGACTTTTTATACAATGTTTCCACAAATTTTGACCATTATGTACCTAGTGAAATTGCATAAACAATCTTTACTGCTCAATTATTGTTATACTGCACTGTAGCTGAGGCTTGAGGGGAAGAGAATCATTTTATGACATATACACCAGATACTGTTGTTTGCAACTAGACCCACCCTAGATTTCTTATTGGCAACATTTATTTTAGTAATAAATTAGTTGATTGGTGATTCAATTGGTAGCAGATGTAAACATTTTAAGGAGTATTCATTTTAAATTAGAAATACAACAAGATTGTACTTTAACAACTTTAGCTTCATTTTTCAACACAATCAGATGTTTAAACATTTCACTGTTACATACAAATATACATAAATATATAAAATTTCATATATAAATCTATATAAGCAAGAGATGGTCTTTAAAGCTTTATTTTGAAAATTCTTATATCTGTGACCACGCAAACCAACGCGAAGCACTGGGCTCCCACGCGCAGTCCTACACCTATGCAGGCATCTCCAGCAACAACGACCATGACAAACCTGCTTCGTGTTGCACCAAAGCGAGTGCAATACCAGCAGGAGGGTGGATCTAGGAACAAAGTACTATGGTGCATAGTTTATTTATTTATTTATTTATTTTTAGAATGGTATCCTTTGTGTGTGCACATGCATGTTTTTCTCAGCATCTCAAATAACCCCTTGAGCAGCAAGGCCCCCACAAAGCCCCTCCCAGCACTTCTGCAAACCCAGACGCGGACGCGTATCAAGATCCCCAGTGCAGAAGGTTCTGCTCCAGCCTGCAAGACATTGGGATGTTTGTGGGTAAGTGTGGTGAGCTGATAAATAAATACGTGCTGCTGCTTTCATCACTTCAGAAGCCACCTCTCAAACCAGTCTCATCTACACAAAACAAAACACCACTAAAATAGTAACTTAAAAAAAGGATGTTTTTGTTTGGCTTCTCTGGTTTTGTTTTAATTTTTTTGTACAACAATTCAGATTTTTTTTTCCCCTCTTAAGAACACTCATTCCAACAGCAAAAACTATTCCACTCCAACACTCAGCACTCCCCACACGACAGCTTGGAAAAGGATGGCACTTTGGTCAGAGTCTGTGTGGATCAGTGTTTTGCTTCAGAAGGAGCACGTGCTCCTTCCGAGCACACACAGGAGCACACACACTGCTCGGGATATTAATAAACTGCATGGTCTTTACTAGAGATAAAACTTATGCCAGTCAAGTGTATACAGCAGGAGTTACTTAATTTTACCCACAATTTACTTGCATGAAATCGAATTTGATTCCACACCCCTCAATCCCTCTGGAAATAAAAGCAGTAAGTGCTTAGCTGGAGTGCAAAGGAGCCGAGGGCCTCGCGCTCAGCCCACGTGCCTGTTAACGAAGACAAGGCGGCGGGATCCAGAGCAGGGACAGGCGGCTCCGGAGACGGCGCCTTCCAGCAGCACCGGAACGGCCAGTCCGGAACCACCTCCCCGCGGTTCTTCCAGCCCAGAACCACCTCCCCGCGGGCTATGGCAGCCACCTTCCAGCCGGGCCTGGCAGCTGCGCACTCGCATGTCTGCACGTTTTCACAAGTACTTCATATTTTACATTGCGTCAGCTCCATCACTTTGACTTTTAAATAGCCTGGGAATGTTTATTAAGCATCCTGTATCCTTATTTGGAAAACACTACACAATGGAAAAAGAGAGCACATCACACTTATTATACCTTTCATAATTTTATACATTATTCACTGTTAAAATGTTTATTTGAATAGTGTTTTCAACTATGTTTACATACATATGTATCACCCAATAAAAATGACATTTAAATTCTATGTGGTAATTACTATTTTGGATCCTTATATAAAGCTTCACAAACCTGAAGTACCCTCACTAAATCAAGGTTTACAGGAACACATACGTTTAAACAGTGGCCATCAAGGCATCTGACTTCATGAAACGCAACCTACAAAACCATCGCCGCACGACACAGTACGGCCAGGCTCTCCATACAGCACAGCAAGCACAGGGAGCACAACCCACGCCTGACCCAAACTGCTACGGACACAACTTCCATACTCTTCTGAACTGCGGAAGAGAGGTATAGAAATGCGGGAATACGGCAGGGTTCCTCACACAGGCATTCCATATTTAACTTCACTCATAATGCTGGTATCAGTAAAATACTCTCCAGCACCTTAGGTTAAGACATCAACGTAAATGACTATCAACTCTGCCTGTAAAACTAGATGAACTTTGAAGGCCTCGACTAAAAATGATTTATTTTGCACACCGCAGACAGATTATTAAAACCTCAACGGTTTCTCTAGTCAGTAAAAAAAACCTTCACAATCCAAAGCAACCAAATATTTATTTTGGGCACTTAAACTTTCTAATGAGATGATGAAATATTTTGCTACTTTAATATTCATACACACAAAAAACCCCGTATTCAAGTTCAGGAAAGTGAAAACCTTTTGCTGACATGAGAACAGTGGAACAGACTCTGAAACCCTTCCAACCAACCCCTCCTACAGTCGGAGCAAAGTGCAGAGCTCGAGGATTTCCAGGGCACCCCTGAAGCTACAAAGCAGCAAAAGCCAAGCCCGGGAGAGGAAAGCGGCCAGGCCCAAGGACAGCAAGCCCAGCCCGAGCAGAGCGCAGGCTGCGGCCCCTCACGCCCGCGCCCCAGCACCAGCAGCTGGGCTGCAAGCTGGTCCTGAGCACGTGCTGACCCAGCCCCGGCTCCTCTCGCTCTTCGCCTGGGATTTTGCAAGTTTCAAGCCAAAAACTAAGACAAGATCCACACAGCTCCCGCCTAAACAAGCGCTTATAAACCTCTCCCAAAAATAACTATATATGAGCAGCAATAAAATACACCGAAATAGAGTGGCTGCAAAGAAGGAAGTACAGGAATAACACCATTCCAAAACAAAGGCTATAATGCATGGTCTTATCTGAAATCTCCCATCTTCACAGAGATAAAACTATAGAGGAATACACGTGTCATTTCAAGCTAAAATGCCTGGCATAAAGAAAAGCCACCTTTATTTTATCCCTAATGTTTGCACTCAGCTTTAAAAGCTTTTACTCCAATAGCATACCATACACATTTCCCAAAATTCATGGGTGGCTTCAGGTCAGAGCGATTCACTTACCAACCTGGTGCACGTCATTGCAAGCCCTTTTCCCAGAGGATACTGCTCCGTACAGAGTAGTAGCTGCTGCCTGTAAAGCGCAGGTTGCCTGAAGAGCTGGAGATCCACTGTCCTTATTGCTCACAACAGATGCCCTGGCCTAAGGCGTTTTCAGTTAGAAAGGAAGAGAAAAAAATAGAAAAGAAAAAGCACCACACACACGAAAGAGATCACTTGCCAGTTTCTGAAGCAGTTTCCTTTACCACTATTTTAAGAGGTGGTATTGAAGGAAACAGTAACAGAGAGCAGCTGGACCACTGCTCACATGAAGTTTTTGCAAGTGCTCTTTTTTTTTTATATTTTGAAAAAGGAGAGGAAGAGAAAATGCTTTTCTTGGTGATGAAAGTGTAAGACTGTGCTGCTCTCTCACAGCAGCATTCTGCTTCTTCACCACGCGCTTACAGAAGATCAGCACTAGCGGCTAACATACGCCAGTGATTCCAAACTGCACAAATACGCTTCTCACTGCTAATATATTTAGCTTGCCCCTACGAGTAGAGATTCTACTTCATATTTATGAATACTATCTGCAGCATTGTACACAAGATTCAAACACATACATGCTATTATTGGTAGTGATTAGTAGTAAATATAGACCTGCGGACAAGTCCTAAAAACTATTACTGCTTTTCCTTGTAGCATCTTGCTCAACAAAAAGACAAATGCAGAAGAATATCAAAATTAGCTGTGAACTGTAAAATCCTATTGCTCAATTTCATGGCATTTAAGACACTACCTTCCCCTCCTCACAATTCTGGATGTTAATCCACGCTGTAACCTGATTTAATTTTCCAGATGACAGGATGGGAATATGCTACAATGGCACGTTAGGGGAAGCCCGCTCCTCTTTCACTCAACTTTCCTTACGTCACGAAGTGAAGAGTTCTGCTCCTTAAAGTGGCTAGACATGGGCAATCTCAAACTGCTCTGCATTTGAATGATATGGAAACTATGAAACCAAGAAAGCTGTTTAAAAAAAAAAAAAATCAAAAAATACTGTCCACAGTTATGACAGACAAAAAAAATATATTCTGAACTGCGCTGCTCTTGATAGAGCCAATATTGGCTAAAAATCATCCAACTACACATATTCCAAACTGAAAAATACAATGATTGATAATTCCTTTTTCCTTCCTAAATTAAGACCTTACATTCTTTAAGGTCTTACAGCTGCAACTTTTTTTTTGTCCCCTCTGAAATTAAACAGACTTCCATCAAGAGCAATTTAAATTTCAGCACCCATTACAGCTTATAGTCCCTATGCAGCATAACTAAAGAGCAAACTTCTTTCCAAACCTCTGCAAACTCCTTCATGTCCTGCGTTCAGCAGCGCCGCACACTCCTCCTTGCCCCTAAACAGCTGCAGACTGGGCAGGCAGATAACAGTTCAGAGTGGGGGGAGAAGGGGAGGAGGGAAACGTGGGCATGGGGGTAAGGGGGAGGTGCAGAAAAAGGGGATAGGGAAAACCCACACATGGGATAAAACAGCCAAGAAACCCCCGCACAAGTTCAAGCAGAAAATATCTCCCCCAAATGATTTTTTTCCTGTATTTGAAATTTTCAAGAATAGAAGGTGTAAAGTTTTAAAATATTTCTTACTCTAAAGGAATAAAAGTGAGCACGCACCCAAGACGCAAAAGAAAATTCTGTAAGAGTGTCTTACACACTATGATTCTGTTGAAACTCTAATGCAGTTGAAAATATAGATATTGTCAGAATCAAGATGCTGGCTATTTCAAAAGAACTTGCAGTTCTTTTGAAGTACCCCTCTCTGCAGTACCCCAGAATATTAATACAGACAATAAGAACACATAACAGGTTCAATATTCAAACAACAGTGCACCTGAGGACAGGATGCAATGAAAGCATTCATGCAGATTACTTACTAAACACATCTTCCATGTTTCGGGATGCAGCCTGCGTCTTTGTGACTACTTACGCATAAATAGCGGACACTAACCTATTGTTTTTAATTACTCAGATTTTTATAAATGTACTACCGTCACCAATTAAGCAAAGCAACCAATACCACATACATCAGCTGTTGTGCAAATAATGAGTCCACTGACATTAACATCATAAAAACATTTACAAAGTTTGCCTCTTTTTCTTCTGAAAGAAACATCTGAAAGTCTGTTCCGTAATGGCCAAAAACTGATAGCAAGAAAATTATTTTCACAACCATACAATCCACAAACAGAATACAAAGTTTGCCACTCTGAGCAGAATTTCATGTATGAGTTCAGTAAAATGATCCAAAAGTGGGAGCTACTGAGAAGAGAAAGTGTATCAAAGGAAACATAAAATATACATCACAGACACTGAGGAAGAGAAAAAAAAACGGGACAGATTAAGCAATTCACTATGATTTCCATAATAGTCTTTCTATTATTAACACATCAAGAGTTAGGGGGACAGTAGAAGAGAAAAACTTTCCTAGTTTTCCTCTGTTCAGCAGTATCATATGTGTTTTTAAATATCCATTTAAAATAAAGCAAGTTACCAAGCTATGAGTTCCTCATAGTTTTTTCATACAAAGAAATTTTCTTTAGAGAACTGCATATAATTTTAAATTTCAAAAGACTGTGTATATGTGTATGGCATCTAAAACTGACAAAGAAAGCTAACAATTTTAGCTATTAAAAAAAAAAAAAAATGCCCAAAATACTATATTCCGTATTAGGTCTCCAGGCTAACAATCCAAACACTCACAGGTTTTCTCCTCCTTTCAACTACACTACGTTTATGTAATGGCTAAAATTAAGCTCTTAAATCAGGTATTTGTAGCACTTTGGGTACAGTTTACACCAAATACAAGATATCTTTTTATGTAAATGCTAACTTAGACCTCATGTTTGATACATTTAGCCAAAACAGATTTTGCAACAGTAACCTTCTAACATAGCCTACATTATGTATATATGTGCCTACCTTTTACATAAAGCAGGCTAGAATAAAGGAACAGCTTGACAAATTTTGAACACACATGTATTCTAATGAAATAAGGTACCTCTCTATTGTTTAGTTACTGTTAAAAAGTGTGGGCCAACGCTAAAACAATCGCTGAGAATTTTCTGAACTGGTGAGGCCAAGGTTAACATTACAGACCATCAGGAGTGGAGGGGGGAGGAAAGCAGAGGTCTGAAATTCTTGCTAATATTTCTATTCATTAATGTTATTTACTTATTTTTTTCTGTAATTTTACTCAATAAATTATCCAGCAGCTAAAATTTGTAAAAATACAATTAGGAAACATCCTAATTAAATGTTTAGGAAAACTGTAAAACCTGGCTTTCAAAATAAGAATTAAAACATTTTTATAAAGTTTAAAAAAAGCATACACACTTCAAGAGCACCTGCAATTATACAAAATTTCAGAGTTGAATAGAAATATCTTCTTTAAGCTAGCTTTGAAAAACTATTTTCAGGTTGATTGCTGTTCAATCAGTATATTTTCTCGTAATCTTTGCCCCATCCTATAAACTTAACGCAGGCCTGTTTGGAGCGCTCAGGGTATGAATGCCGAGTTTGCTTTCCTCCTGCTCTTTGTGTTTGCGTCCTGCGGCAGCGGAGTTGCCTGGTGACAACCTCTTCACTTCAACAGCAGCTGACGAGCCTTCCTTGTCTTAGAAATATGAAAGAAGCAGTTAACTAATATTTCCTGCTATGCCTTAAACATGACAGTTTCACAGTACTAATACCACACAGGGCAGGATTTACAAAATATTTTTCTCAAGTCTCAGAAGGACTAAAGGAAGAAAACTAAACAAACCTTCACGAGCCGTACCTAGAATGCAACAAAACTTAATCCAGAGTTAGAGCATCATCTAGAGTGTGACAGTCCCAGACACAGGCAATGACAGTGAAAAGCTTTCAGTCCAGCTTACATTTCCAGAATGCAAACTCTGGAGTTAAGACCAAAAGAACTTGACAGAACTTGCAAAAGAACTCGGACATTTTTACAAGAAATGGTCACCATCTTTAATATTTACAAGACAGTTGCTGATTTTCCTGATTATTGTTTCTGCTGACAGTTCAGGCATATACAGTCCAACAGGGTTCTTCCAAGCTAGCTTTTTACAGAAAAAAATAAAAAGATTTACATCTGATAAAATGCCAGTATAAGGCCATCTTAACTCGTATAGAACACTAGCATGTTAATAAGCGCTTCCATTTAAAAAATAAATAAATAAATAAATATTCAAGTAACTTTAAGAGAATTTTAACGTAATGTCACCCCTTCTACTTTCCTGTGTCAGCCAGGAGAAACATTTGAATCTAATATTGCTTTTTAGAAAAAGTATACTACAAGGAACTTGCATAAAATCACAACGTGGACATGGAAATCCATCAACTACATTACAAAGCCTAAAGGTATTCCTAATGAAAAAAAAACAGTATTTTCCAAAATACCACGAGATTTTTCATTACTAGAAAATTCTTTGTGTTTTAAAAACATTTGCCAAACTGTTAGAGTGTGACAATTTTGGCGTTTAGTGATGTTAAGGCTATTTTAATTTTCTAATAATCTTTATTTCTCATGTATTACACAGTATTTTATAGTCTGGAAATCTTTTCTAAAATTATAATTCTTTTAAATCTCTTTCAAAAATTCATCAACCATAATAAATTCAGATAGACATACTAGTAGGCAAATACATACAAGTACTGTACAAATATATTCACTGTAATACAGACTGTCACATTTCAGATTTAATATGAACTGACTCAAAAAAGCATTTGGAACAAAAGTGTTCTAGTCAACCATCAGCTCCTCCAGTGTTGAACTAAAAACAAACAAACAAACGAAAAAAAGCACACACACACAAAACCAAACAAAAAACACACCATCTTAAGCAATCGTATTCTCTGTGTAGTACAGGCAACTATAACTTCTTTGTTAAACATGAAACAGTAAATACTGATTTCTAAGCCTCAAGCCATGCAAAATTCATGTCTAAAAATCTGACCTTACTTTCATACTTTCAATACTGGTAGCCTCAAACTGTTTCAGTTTCAAAGTTATCATACGTTACCTTAATGGAGTATCACCAGTTCCAATGACACTGCTTTGCATTATTGATCTATACAAATACCATCTCTTATGGGAATATCCTAGCATAGCAAGACGATTTTACAGCAAGTATTCAGAAGCAATTCAGAAGCATTTCAGGTTTTGGTGGCCCCAAAACTTCTATTATTCTGGATGACATTGAGATTAAAAACCAACAAACACACAAACCCCACCACTCTATGAGAGCTGAAGCTGCACACCAGGAACCCAGAAATCCCATTCTCCCGTCTACTGCCATTCTGGAGCGGAGCGATGCGTGGTGCTGGACGCCTTTCAAAAGACAAGCTGAATAGTTCTGTTTTTACAAGAAAGTTACTAAAGATTGTAGCAACAGACTTAACAGTCCCACACAGGAACATAACCTGTACATGTTGAAAAGCCTTTGGACATGATACAGAGTGTTAATTTATCAGTTTTGGTTAGTATAAGATTGTGATTTCTTCTAGGAACATGTCCATAAAGAGACACTGTATGAACTCTCCTATATTTCTACTACAGGATTTTCAGATACTCGAAGACTCAGCCTCTTTTATGTTCAGTAAATTATTCCAAGTCTTAGGCTCTATTACTTTCCGTCTCCAAAGAACAACTCTGGCCATTAAAAGAGGAGAAAAAAACCCACAAAAACTAATAGCCTAGAAAAAGAATAAGAAGTAAAAGGCAAGCATGGAACTGCTCTGGAAGCAGACTTCTCCTTTTTGTAGTGAACCATTTTGTAGCAAGCAATCTACTATCTGTTGGAACGTACAGCAAATCTATGACACTGTGATTCTGATTAATGTACAGATCACTATCAATAAAGGACAGCCAAATTTAGATAGTTTTTTTGTGAAGACAAGAGATAGGTCACAGTGAGCCTCGCTTAAGCCTGCAGCATCACTGAGGTCTTCTGAAAGCCTCCAAGTTGAAGCAATAAATAGATAGGAAAGTTTGGAAAAACAAATAAATAAACATTCTCTCCTCCAAAGAGAAACTGGGAATTGAAAACTCCTGCAGACTGAGGTACCATCACAGAAGCTGAGCTTCTTGAGTGGGCTGGAGTAAGAAGGGGAGGCAGCACATCCTGAATTGGAAAAATACATCTCACTGAGCTCATGACAGCAAGATGAAAGCAACAGAAGAAACCTGAGTGCTCAGTTACTCAGAATGACTTATCTCTTCTGGGGTAAAGTTCATTAACTGGATACCATCAAGCACCACCAGAGAACTGTGGGTATGTTTACATCTGCATTACCGACCTATTTTATATCTGCAATGCTTTCAGCTACTATTAACAAAGCTTGCTTTATGACATGTGTGATACTATATAAAAAAAGGCGGCCTTGAAGAAAAGAAGCTTAGCATATATTTCAAACCTACTATCAGCTTGAAGACTTGTTTGTTTTATATAGGAAAGAGCTTGATGTTACTGAAAACAGACAGAAAACCTATCATCTCACTAAAAATTTAAAAAACACAGGAATCTTAGCCTGTATTTTTTTTTCTCTGTAGAAAAGGTATGGTTATCAAAGGATTTCTAACTGCAAAAATAGAGATGCATTGGGAACATTTATTTCTGAAATTTCTTTGGCATAGTTCAAGCTGTATGATTCCACATATCTAGCATGAAGATACTTCCCAAGCAGTGAACAGCTCTGAAAGAGAATGTCTCATAACCACGTTACATTAATCAATGACTAGGCTTAGAAATCAGGTGTTTGTAAAACTAGCCTGTTCGTAATGTTCCCTTCTTTCCTTCCTCAGCTTAATTACATAACAAATTTCCAGCTGTACTTACAGGTATTCTCAAGGCTTCTGATGGTTCTTTTCCTTCCCTTAGCAGGAGATTTGCTATAAGCTATTTTTTCCTTCATACCATTTAAATGGAAACCTAGAAATGTAACTTTAAGCCGCTTCCAAAATGTTCTCCTCAGAAGTCAGCCCACAACATGAAGGGCACCTCTTCCCCAGTTCACACTGGGCTGGCTTGCAAACCTCTTGAGGACAACTAAGGAAATCAGGAGCTTAACTTGCGCCCAGCTGGCAGCGCAAGGATATTCCCCAATACCTACACCTCATGACTGATTTGCAAGAAACAGCTAACACACATTTGCACAGGTGAGGAAATAAAGACATAGAAACTAGACAAAAAGTCCTCAAAAGCAACTGCTTAAAGCAACTGGGAAAGCTGATGGAGCAGAACATTTACAGAGATATTTTTGCTATAGGACCTGGAAAAAACATCACTGAACGCTACAGGGAGACTTACATTATTACACAAAATAGCATGTTTAGTACTGAAAACTGAGATGATATGGGAGAACATCCATGTAAAACAGTTTCTAAAATCTGAAAACTAGGAGTTCACTCTAGAGCTATGCAGTACATCTACATGGACACAGCTGGTTTAGTCGCAGATAAGGAGAACTGCTCCTTTTTCTTAAGGGATCAGGCCACTGACAAAATTCTTTCCATCTTTTTACATAGGCATATATATTATACTTAATTTTTAAACACAAAAGATTAAACTAGAAGTTACACACATGAACACAACTCCTTTGAAAAAGACTCAAAACACTGTATTTACATCTGCTAACACTTTATTACTACAACCTTTATAACAGAGCTTAGGTTTGCTTCAAACACAAAACAGGGTTCTTGGTGATAGAAGCACAAGAAAAAGCCCTGCATACAGTTCGTCTACAAAGAATTAACTGGATTAATTAGCAAGGGATTTGAGAAGCAGCTTGGAGCTAGAAAACCAAAACACTAAATTGTTTAAATACTTTGGCAATGGATCAAGGTTTCTAGGCAGCCCTGTGTTCCATTCTCTCCTTTTTTGCTCGGTGTTTTAACACATTTAACCTGACTGAGGTACTTTTCTATGAGATATGAATGACACTGTCAAAATACCAAAAAGAAGATGTGAATTGAAAAATGCCACAAGCTGTTAACAATTCTGCCAACATGTATGAGCCCAGGCAACATTAATTAAAAATCAATAGCTTAGGACATAAATAGCTCTCATCTCTGTTATAGTACATCTCTAACATAACTCTTTACCAAAAAAAAAAAAAAAAAACACCTGTGTCTCTTTGCTATTATACTGACTGAATTGACCAAAACAAAACAAGACAAATAAGACAAAAGATCTGACTAAGGAAATGCACATGAAAAGGGAGTATAGGTGTATGAATGATAAGAATTTTTCAACCTTGCGCTATGATTAACACAAAAATTGGTTGGAAACAGACACACTAAAAATATTTGCAAAATAAGTTTCCAGGAAAAACATTTCAGGTTTTTAGAGCTAATTAGATTCTACACAAAATCTGCATGCCAAGAAAAAAAACACATACATCTTATGGGCAGCTACATCTTATTAGTCCATGTTTTCAATTAGGTCAAAGTTAAAGTTACTCTGACTCCTCTAACAGTTACAAAACAAAGGTCAGGAAAGGTAGTCAGAAAATTGCACTCAACTTTTCCTTTTTTAATGATACGATGTTCAAAATAAGGTTGCATTGCAACCTTCTTGCAATCAAGCTAAGGATAAATTAAAAGGTTTCTAGTTGGGAAGCAAACACACCATCTTTCAAAGTTCCTCTAGAGCATCTACTTCACAGGGAACTGAAAGTCTGAAAGAACTAAACCTACTTTGTAACAAGAGGTCACCTAAGACACAACAAGCTGGAGACAAAGTTTGGGTATGCTGTAACTCCTAGACAATTACGACAACTTAGATTTCTGAAAAAATGTCTACAGCAAAACTACTAACATAAAAAGATGGCATATGAATTGGAAAGATTAAGTTCAATTTTATTTTTGGTGTCTCATGTTTCTTGCATTATTCATCTACTTATTGACAGGGGAAATATTAAATATTTCCATCAAGACACAGCAGTCTTGATGAAAGACTGCTCAAGACTCCTCAAGAATGAAGAGGTCAGCCAGGCACTATTTAACAAAAACTGATATTTGAGTTCAAAATAAAAGGGAAACATCATTTACATTATAAAGTATATGCTCATAGAACATGACACTATAACTTTTGAAGTTCCTGTACAAATTTGAGCAAAAGAATAGATCATAAAACTTGGAGCACCCCTAAGAGGGAATTCTCAGGACCTAAAGGATTATTTGAGTATTCCTAACTACAAATTTGAACACTTAAAAGATTGAGCTAACTGTCTTACTGGTGTGCAATTCCACTCAACTATAGAAGACACTTCTGCTACAACTGCAGAGGAAGAGCAATACCAAACATTTGGTAACACTGCAGTGTTTTTCAGGAACATTCAGGAATTGCAATTCTGGAATATATGAAGAGGTTGAATTTATTAAAGACATCACATTACAAAACAACACAAAACATTAGCCAATTGCTTCCATTGGGGAAGAAAAAAAAAAAAAAAAAAGGTTTTAGAAATACTGACACAAAATACTGAAAACATAGATGCAGGCCAAGAGATTAGTAAAACCATGCCAAAGACAGCCATACCAACAGAAATAATCAGAGATTAATTAGAAATTAATTTCCCTTATGGTAACATAGTAATGAAATGCTAGCTGTTAAGTTCCTGCATATGTAGTTTAGTATTTTACCACATCAATTTTATTTTGACCCTTATAGCTGAAATTTGGGACATTCTTAGATTTTCTCCTCCCAACATCTTCTCCAACACCCACAATATTGAGCTTACAGATGTGGATTACAGTGTAGTCCAAGAAAATCAATGGTTTTGCTGATTAATATGCAGACACAAGGTGTGTGAACATGAAAAAAAAGAAGATCTGATCTTTCACAAACTTTTTGGTAAACTTTGTAATTTTTCATGAAGCTAGAGGCAAAAATAACACCTTCTTCTATTTGGGGCAATGGTGGGAGGGGAAGAAGGGTAGCAGGAAGAAGTTAATACTGAATAACAGAACACTGCTATGTGTTTGGGGGGATAGAGGTGGGTTGGAAGTTTGTTTGTTTTTTTTTTTTTATTGTTTTTGTTTTGAACTACCAAAGGATTCTTAACTGTTCCATTTCCATTCAAGCTACTGCCAATTTCCATTAACCTTTTTAAAGTAAGGTTTACAAAACACAAGTTCTTGCTGCAACATTTGATACAACAGGATTCTTCATCTGAGAAGTTAATTATGCACTCTTAACTTTTAGTAGAGGAAATACATTAGAACACAGAACTGCAGACGACACTGTCCTCCTAAAACAGAGTAATTTGAAAATTTAGAGTTCCTCCTTAAAACACTGCATCTCCTGGCTGTGAAAATATAAATCATAGATTTATTAGCATCTATCATCTTCTCAATTGAAGGTTCAGAAAAATGTAACAATCCAGAGGCTTTGTTACATCATTTATCTCCCTGATATTTTATCATTACAAAACAAACTGATTATAAGATGCACATGTAATTTGTAAATTTTTTCAAAAGACATGATTTCCATTCTTCTACAAACATGTAGATATTGCCCTAACATGCTGTACCTGTATTATTAAAAAAAAAAAAAAAAAAAAACTATATAACAAAAATGGAAAATATTTCTGATAAATTGTAGGAGTTATTTTTAGCACTCTAACACTGTTTATAATATTGGTAAAAATACTGTCACCAATAAAGAAACAAACATTAAAAAAGGTGTCCTTTAAGCTTCCCTTTAAGGCATCTACCATAATGGTATAATTTGCTCTGGACATCATTAAAATGTAAAGTTAATGAGGATTCAGCTGAAAACAGAAGAAATGTAACCTATTTTCAGGCAAAACTTCTAACACTGCAATCAGAGGGAAAACCTCTTTGATGTCTCTTTGTCTCTTCTCATTAATTTTCTTTTAGTTTCAAGAAAAAAAAATGCACAAAAGCTGTTTAAACTAAAAAAAAATGCACAGAAGTTTAAACACGGTAATTACAGTCAAGCTGCAATGGGGTCATTTGGTTTTTAAAACTTCGAGATAAACAAATTGAGATATATGACTACTTTTAAAACATCTCCATGATCGATGTTAACTGTCTGTGTGATATCCACTGTAGTTCAAGGATTTAGTCTAGGTACAGAATTGCTCCAAAATGATCTGGTGAATGACCTAATCTAGTGTCCAGTGTAAAGCAAAGCAATAGAGAAATACATCAAAAGAAAAAAACACCAGAATTACCATACTACTAGATACCATGATTCATATTTATACTGCCAACTAATAGTGCATTTTGCAACCTCAGTGTAAGAGATGGCAATAATGAGATTTTGCTGTGTTTCACCTGTACCTTTTACAGTTTATTAAAGAATAAAAATATTAAACAATGTAAATCATTCTATTTACTCACCATATCCATTTTGTTTTATGAATACTGCCGAGGTACACAAAAAGCTATATACTTCCATTTTAAAATGCTAATTCTTTCACCAGAAAATACCTTTAAAACCTATTTAGCATATCCATTTCAGAACAAAGTATCTGCTTTCCCAGCATCTCAAATTCATAGTAGCGACAGAATCTATTTTATACTAAAGTGCTATGTACTCTGAGTAAATAATTCATGACTATTTTTTCCTAAGCCATTATTAAACAATTTTTAACACTCTTGTTTACGGAAAAAAGATGATGAACTATCACAAACACCAATAAGACAGTTAAGCCATCAAGTAAAAGCAACAGCTACACAGGCCAACCACATAACATTATCTTTCAACACAGAAGGATATTAATTATGGTGAAGCAAAATAAACAGATACCCATAACATTTTCCCTTATGCAGTGGCCATCTTTAGACACAATGAGATGCGGTCAATATATTAGTCTCTTGTTCTCCTATGAATTTCAATGCATTTGCAGATGGCTTCATAGAAGTTTCTCTATTTCAATCCATTTTCACACTTTTCATAGACTCAAATTCAACACAGAGTGAATCATCAATAGACATGTGGATAAACAAAACAAAAACAGACATTACTTGGGGTACAAGCAAAGAACAACTTTAGAAGGCAATCTAATACTTAATGCAAAGCAAAGAAAAGGCAAAATGTATGTAACTTACTACAGAAACATATTGACTACATAAAGGCATTTAGAAATGCAACAGCATTTTAAGTATTTTTTAAGGGGTCAATAAAACTACAATGCAATTGGGAGATTTTGTCTAGGATTATGCAAAGACAATAATTAGTTACAAAATCCAGTCTTCCCTTAACCTTTGTCCGCCCTCCTTTAACGCAGGTTCCTGGCAAGATGCTGGAATTATTTTAAAGAAATGTAAACATGGTTACATTTAACCCACATCATTCTGGAAGTACTAACTGTCAATCTTGTGGCAACCTCCTAAGGCGGCCACCAGAAGACAAAGAAACAAAACAAACAAAAGGCTCCCACAAACTTTACACATCCTGTCACCTTTTCACCTTCTTACTGATATTAAATGATAGAACCACGATTCTCATTTCAGCAAAGTAGGAACAAATTAAAATCACTTATTTCCTCATAGACTTTTTTTTCCCCCCCAACATTTCCATCATATCTGAAGTAAAAACACAAAACAAAACCTTTCAGTGCCGCTCTTCAGCAATTGCTCGTATACTTCCAAGTACTGGTGGAACTGCAGAACTTGGAAACCCAGAGGTTCCACTGAAGAGGCTTGCAGGAAGCATCAGTACATGGATGACCCAAATGTGAGTCATTTCTGGGACACAAATTACAACATTCAGAAAAAAAGAAATCCAAATCACTATTCTTAATCTACAGGGAGTCTACTTTAAAGTCATTACTTCATTGTTTCTTTTTCAACTGAATGACTCTCTAATTAAAGTTCTTTACACATTACAGAAATCTCTGTATTGAATGTAACAGTTGATTTCAGATGCATTAAGCTTTAAGCAACTCACTAACACTCGTTAACAAGATTACTTGTTGTGATTAAATACGGAAAAACAAGTCACCGCTGGAAAATTTTGTAACTGAGCACAAACTAAATTTAAAATTACTTCTTTAAGTCATCCTCTCCCCTCCGCTTTAACGACAATTCTTTGACTCTATTCAAAGTGCAATCTGTCTGCAGTTATTGGAATAACAGTCCTACTCTTAAAACAGCACATTAATGGAGTAACAGAGAGTTAATTGCAACAAGTGCTTCATCAAATTCTTAAATGCTTCAAATGCTGAAATATCAAATCCTTCAGTAGAATGTAGTGTCTAAATTGAGTATCTCAAGAACTCTTTAAAAAGAACCACCACTCAAACTCCCCTACAAACTCAAGGAAATCTATAAAATACACATAGTGAATGAAAATAATTTGTTCGAACAACTAAAAAAAAAAAAAAAGAAGAAGAAAAAAAAAGGTTCAGTTTAGCAGTTAATTTCAACCTGCAGTTAAAAAGGCACTAGCTGTCAGTCAGTTTTCTCACCCAACTCTATCATGAAAAGAAAAACTGACAGATCACAGGAGCTTGCCTTTGTAAACCAATTCGGGAACTTTCATGCTTCTTATTTGTTAGGTTAAAGGTTAAATTGCTGACCTCTGCCCTCCTGCTTAGCAGCCTTTCCCTTTTTCTGTAAAGCTTTATTTTGGGGCTGTATTTACATGGATTAGTCTCTTTTCACGCTAAGAAAGAATCTGTTCACAGCCAAAGCCTTAGTTCTGGTTGTACAAAAAGCAGCCACAATTATTCAGCAGCAGACAATGACCATATTGTGGATTTACAAAAAAACCACCTCAGCCATGGCAAGTTCTGTCCTTGCTGCACAAAACAATAGAAGAAAAATCTTATCAAGCATTCAAGAGAAAGCAAACAAAGCAGGCCCACTGTGAACTTGATGAAGATGTCAAGCTCCTTTAAAAAAATATAAATCAACAAAAGAGTTTAAAGTCTTGTGAGTGAGACTTTCTATGCTGAATATTTCTCTCCAGTTAAACAGTGTCAGCAGCAGCAATATAACACAGACTCATAAATACTTGTGAAATAGATTCAAGTCAGAGTCAGTGAAAGCATGAAGCAAAAAGGACAGATCCCTTCCAAAAAATAACCTACAGAAGATAGACTTCTACTTCAGGAACTTCCAGAGTTGCACCGAACATTAAAATTTTAGCTTTTTATTAAATATATCATCATTAGCTAAGAACGTATGTCAGAAATGAGCGTATTTATGATCAAGTTACATATTTCATTTATACTATAAAACCCAAATTGGGAGCTGTCCCTGAACAAAATAGTCCATAGAAATGTTACTTACTTGACCTAGACCTTTCAGTCCTAGTAAATTCTTCATCAATATCTACAACTTTCTTTGTACTTTAAAGTGATCAAACAGAAACAAAGAGGTAATGAGGAGAATCAGCATTCCCAGATACTAGCTGTCTACTCAGAAAAGGTTATTTTTCCAATTGTGTTTTAGGAAGTTAGGTATACACACATGGTATCATGAAGACTGGATAGAAAAATTTGGAATAGCTGGAATAATGGTACATGTGCCCTTATTCAACAGAAAAAAAAAAAAAAAAAAAGTGTTTTGCATTTCCTGTTATTACTGCTAAATATTTAGTGTGAAATGTATTTCTCAATTCAAGCTTGCCTGCAAAGCATTAATGAAGTGTTTTCACCTTACAAATTAAAGGTTACTGAGAGATGCAGAGATAAAGCTTAAAACATTTTGAATTACCAACTCGTAACTTAATTCTACACAGGTAACTTCGCTTATATTCAAGAAAACACTTGATCTATTTTGGCAGGCACTGCTCTATTATCTAAAATGATATTAGATGATAAAGAGATTATGTTAAGGTGTGACAGTAAACTCCTATTGCAGGGACAGAAACCTGTAGTTCTCTACCTGAGAAAGTCCTACTATGGAAACACAGTGGCACCTACAAAGTACTTTTAGGGCCCAAGAACATCATGACACCTCCTAGCAGAGTCAAGGACTTCGTTCAGTTTAAGTTATGACATTTGTGATCTACTTGGGGGGGGCAGAGAAGGTGATATTACAGCACAAGACTAGAACATGAAAAGTAAAGAAGGAAGTACTTAAACTACTCACCAGCTTCTAGTAGGAACAAGATTAGTGGTACATGCTACACTCAGCACCAATTCAAATGCAAATACCATCCTTTCTTTCAAACAATGATAAACTCCCTCAGAGTTAATAGTTTCCTTCCAAGATTCATCTCCCTTTTCAACTTAGTGGTATGTTTTCAAGAAAAGAAAAAAGCACATGGTGAGTCTTACAGCAAGACCTTTTAAATTCTGTCATAAAAGAAGCAGTATAAATCACATTTCCTTTACTAATCCAGTGAACATTTGTTAAATTCTAACACACTTATCACTTTATCCATGCTATTGCATTTAGGTTTCTACCTTACCATGGTTTAAAAAAAAAAAAAAAAAAGAAAAAAAAAAGAAAGAAATGCTTTAGTTGTACTAAACCATTTTAGCCTTTTCCTTGAACACACAGCAAGAATTTATACTACATTCACAAAAAGATGAAAGATGAGGTCCTTGGAGAGAAAGGTCTTTTGGTACACTACATGGTAAAGCTGCAGATTTGACATACTTTTATAATGCCTGCTTTGGCGAGAACACAAAAAACCCGCACAAAAGCATACTATGTCCTCCCAGACAGGGGTGCTGGTGGTGGGAATTTTACTTTTGCAAGCATTTACTTTCAAATGTTCAAACTTTGGAGACTGTTTTGATCAGTTACTTTAGACTAACAAATTCTCTTTTTCTACGCTAAAAAGAATATGAGAGTTGCACTTAAATTCTTCACCTTCTAACAAGAGAGGATCTTGGGCTCAGGTCCAACAAGATCCTTGAATGTCACAGTATTTCTGACAAATTATCTGCCTCAGTTGTAATATAATGAAGTGCCTTGAAAATTAAAAATTATTTCCCAAGTAGTTAATGTGATTTCACTTTCCGTATATACATATTTAAATTAAGACTGTAATTGAATTATTTTTCACTTTCAAAAGAGTTTTGGTGCAAAACACATGAAATAACTTTCAGCTGAGGTTGAAATAAAACAAAGCATCTATTTTAGTCTCTCATTATGTCCTGCATATAACTCCAGTAAACAAGAGAAGATCATGCACTGAGACACAGGTTGCATTATCGAAACTTACTAAAAGAAGTTTAAAATAATATCAGTAGCTTTAGTTTAAATATCACTTGCTTAGCAATGGCACACTTTATTCTCTCTTCTGCAACATGATTTTCCCCAACACCAAAGAAATTATCAATTTCAACTATAGTTTAAATGGCTACCTTTTAGGTTTCTGGGTTTGTGAAGAATCAACCGCATTAGTGATGAAAAAAGATAGTACAGACATCCTCTGCTGCAGAGTTCGATATCATTAAGTATGAGAAAACACTGAAAACCAACTTCGACTTTGATTTTAAATATTCTCCTTAAACTACAGCGACCTACATAAATTATAAACAAAAAGCAGTCTCCCAAAAGAAGTAATGGTAGATCATAAACCTTGCATGTTGAATTCAGTAGTGTTAAAATAACTATAATATTTTGAGTTTCAACTAAACCATACATTACTTACTTCTCAGAAATCATACTTAATTACTCGGGTATCACAGACAAAATGCAAAACTCACACAATTAAGTTATGTCCAAAATATCTTACTATGTTTTGCCAGGCAATAAGTTATATTGCTATTCCCTTATATCTAAGATTTTCCACACTTTTTTTTTTTTTTTTAATTAATTAATTTTAAAAAGCCTCAACCTCAAGCAAGGTAAAGTCATACCTGTGAAAACACTAAAATAATCATGATAATCCAAGTCCTCAAATAAGTTCTATATAAGTCTATAAATATACAAAGAAAAGGGCAAGCACAGCTTTCAAATACAACAATCAAATTCACATTCCCGGATTCGTGTAACATTCTAATCACTCCACGTACCAGAAATACACAAACCCATTGAGAATAGGTGATCATTATTTCTGAAAACATTTGCTTTTTCATCCTCAGTGGTTTTGATGAAACTTTCTCTTAATTCTGTAATAAGGCTAGAAATAAAAATAAAAATAAAAAAAATAAAATACTAAGATCATCTGAAAATACAGGTTGGAAAGGACCTCAGGAAGTCTCTAATCCAACCTCTTGCTCCAAGTTGGGTCAGGCCAGGTCACTCAGGCTGCGATCCATTCAGGTCTTGACAAAATCCAAGGATGGAGACTACATAACTTTTCTTCTCCAGCTGATCTTGCCCAATATTTGATTGTTCTCTTGGTGAAAAAAAAAATTCCTCTGATACCCAGTTGGATCCTCTCTTGTTTCAGTTTATGCTGATGCCTTTCCTCCTGATGCCATGCAGCACTATGGAATCTGGCTCTGTCATCTTGAAGAACATGGAGGCCTGGAAGGCAGCTGTGAACTCCCACTGAAGCCTCTCTTTTCCAGGCTCAAAAAGCCCAACTCCCTCAGCCTCTGCTCATAGTGCAAAATGCTCCAGGCCATCTTGGTGGACCTCTGCTGAACTTCAGTTTACTGACAAAGCTCAGCACAGTTATCTTCCTTCTGCCATCAATCGTCTTGGTACCTAAGAGGGAGCCCTCCATACAGCAGATCACATATAACGTTGCTTTCACCCACTCAGAGACTAATAACCAACCAAACCTTTACTACGAAATTGTGAACAATTATATGACAAAGCTATTTGAATACGTATTGTCCAGCAGCAATCTTGATAATAGGTGTCAGTATCTCCTATTTCAACAAGATATTTTTCATAAGCAAGCTATGAAATACATTGAAGTTTTTAATTGCAGTTTCTATTTAACAGTTACAGGGAAAAACATCCTTTGGTACACATATTTTTGTATTACTAACAAAACACATGTATGTTTTACCATCCTGCAAAGCCAGACAACCTCCCCCACTAGAATTTTTATAGCTTTGGAGCAATTCATTTTCCTCAAGTCCATATTAGCTAATTGATATAGGATTTAACTATAGCTTATATAACTTTATTTATTGATCAACAAATGATCAAAAGCACTATCACATTAGAAGCTGAACTTCAAACATGACTGTCTTCGCTAATTTCAGAACCCATTAGATGGGAAGAAAAAGTTATTTAAACATCCCTGACAAGTTGCTCCTTATATCCTTTTTTTTCGTCCCAATTTTCTTAAAAGCAACCGCTCCTTTCCATTTAACGTGCACTCCTTTGACAGTAGTAAAACATATTGACATTCTAGGCCTCTTGGCATAGAGCAGCTACAAAGAATGCAAAAAAAGACTACATGGAGGTCTCTAGGACTGTATTTCTAGAATGGTACTTTCCCTGGATACACAGCATAGCTCTTAAAATACAACTGTGACACTGTTGAGAACCAAATAATTTAGAAAATAAGGACAAAATATTTGGAGATACACTGATCTAAGAGTTCTAAGAATAAAATACCCTTCTTAATCAGAAAAAAAAAAAGTCACAAAAGGTTGAAAAAAGTTTTAAAACGTATTTAGAGAGAATTAATAACTTTAGAATGTATTAACTGGAAATATAGCTATTAAAACAATTTATATTTTTTCACTCACTAGAAAATCTATTTCCAAAGATTTTGCGCCTACAAATATATACCACAAACATAAAAAACACAACTAAAGTAAAACTCCCACAGAATCAATTGGTTTACAGAACAAAATGTATACTAAATTTTCCAATTAAAAACCTGTAAAGTAGTTTCAGTGCTTTTTAACCCACCTTCCCACAGCAGGGAATTAATCCCTCTAGGGGGATGCAAACAAACTTCAAAGAGAAGATTATACCCAGACACTAGTACTGTACAATGTAATGTTTATGGTCAAATTCGTTCAGATTTTCTGGCACTAGAATCCAGGTCAGATGAGAAGAAACAAAGACTAGTTATTAAAAGGGCTCCTGCAATTACATCAAATGGCCATGACAGTATAAAGCAGCAAGACAAGCCCAAACTGTATTCCATTTACAAGTCCTGTGGATGCTTTGGCACTAAAGAAGAGTTGCAGCTATTTGGCTTATGTTGAAGGTAGCAAACAGAAATACGGGTATATATAAAGGATATGAGCAGCTGTCCAATTAGTAAGATTTCAAAATCCTATCTAGTGGTTCATTATACTATTTATAAAATACACATATGATTGTTTCATAAAGGATCAAAGAGATATTATTTCAATAATGGTGACTAATCAAGATTACTTAGTTTTGACATCCTTCTTTTTCATAGCATTCTAGAGGCTGACCTTACAAAACAATACCTTGATCTACATTCTAGGGTTTAGGAATTTCAACCTTTGCTTTTCCTGCCTATTCGTATCAGCTTCATCAGGTTTAGAAGAAAGCACAACCTAAAAATCACAAATATACTTACACGTTAATTTCAGCGACTGCGGCACTATTCTGACATAAACATAGAAATATTTGTAAGAAAAATTATTATGGTAAAATATTTGTATAAGCTCAACTTGATAACAGGGTTTTGTAAAAGTAATTTGTGACCAGATCAAGAACTACTTATATAGATTATTCCTGTGGATATGTATGAGAGAGGCAATAAAAATAAATGCCACAGAATATAGTATGGAGTATTTATAATTCAAATCTTAACTATTCTCTATATGCAGAAGCAAATACAAGCCTGAAAATGCATTTACTGCATTAAGTAATTAAATCAATTGAAAGGGTAAGTTTTATTTCTATTTTAAAAGACAAAATATAGCAAAGGAATCAAGTCAGAGAAGTCAGAAAATTGCCCATAATCCCATACACAGAGGAAGGATTTTCTCGCCATTAGTCTCAATTTAAAAGACTAAAGCAGCATATTGTTCAATATACTTAAGTGTCCACTTCATTGTCTCACAATACACAGTTCTGAGGAACAATTTTAGTCAAGAAATAGGTAAAATTCCAGTGGAAAATAATACCTTTTCCAGTGCAACTGGTTCCTGAACAGGTTACTTCAGCATACACTTCAAAGGTAGTTTCTGGATTTTGTCTGCAAGAAAAAAAGGATATTTAGCACATCAAATATTTTCTTCAAGTATATTTTCAGTTACTCAGGCAAAAAGATTTTTAAAACACATACATTAAAATGATGCATTGATAAATTAGATTTCCTGTTCTACAGTCTGTGATGATTTCATATCAGATCTTTTTGCCTTACAGATACACAACAAAATAAGTACTGAAGCTAAGACCAGTCACTATGAAGAAGGGGTCTAAAAGACTTTGAAGAAAAGAATTAAAAACAATATGACGACAAAACAAAATGAAGCACACATATCCTTCAAGTCATTTTAAATTGTTTTGACTAGTCTGCATTTCTAGAATATCATAGATGCTTCCATCAGAAACTTTGCCAGCGGGGGGAAAATAAAAAAAAAAATAAAAAAAAAAAAATTAAAAAAAAGCCTTTATTATCATTTTTCAGAACCCTTCTCAGACAAAGAAACAATAGTTACTCAGTTCTTGGCCATAACAGTAAATTACTTATTTGCTACAGCATTTGGCAGGGCTGGAGTGGGGCAGACAGACACTAAATACCTTTTTTCTTAACGAAACTGAAAGAAAGCTCATTGGACAACATGGACAGACTACTTAGATTCACATTCTGATTACTGTTTCAAATTAGTCACACCTATTTCACAACTCCATTAGTAAAGCTCTGGAAATATATTGCATAAGGAGCATGTAAATACAACAGGTGGCTGATGTATTTCTACAGTTAACTTCCTGAATCTAACAAACTTAGTTACTGCAAAATTTTTGCTCCAAGAGAATCATGTACTAGACTTCATATTTTTTTAGCTACCAAAACAAGGATTTTGTACAGTCTGAACACGTGACATTTTATTCTTCCATTTTCTGGTTAACATCAAGAAACAAAACTGTACAAATAGTGCCCTGTATTTGAAGCTGTTTGTATACTGATAACACTCTCTTCTATGTGTTCATGTAAATTATCTAATATTAAATAAATTGCTGAGTTGAAATTTCAAGAGCTTGTGAACTTTATCTCCATTTCAGCTAAGAAATGAAAACAACAAAAACACCTGTTTTGCTGATCTGCTAGAGCTCCTATCTGAAAAAAAAAAAAAAAAAAAAAAACTCAGCATCAAAAACAAACATAAATATGTCAAGTTCAATCTACTCTTCAGAGAACTTCTGCTCTTTTCACCCCAGTTTAACACCAAAACTGATGAAACAAAGAATTTCGATACATAAGAAAGTCTCACTTAGTGTAATTCAAGTGGCACTAAGCCAAATCCCATGTCTACTCAAAACAAGAGAAAAGCTACTATTGGTTTCAGTAGCCCAGAGTCCCACTCTACTGCTTTATAGAGCATCTCTCATGAGCAGCAACATGGTTCCCAATTTAATTAATTCTAATTTTCTTTCCCAGTGGTCCTCGACTGATTTTCATTTAGTAGCCTTTTTATTATTACTTTTATTTTTAGAAAATACATGGATAGGTTATGAGAAGTCTGAAAACAAAGCATTTGGCTATTAGTTTGCAATACCAAATAAACCTGCATGACTGTCCTTATGATGCTTAGCTCTGCAATAGACAATCTGCTTCAAATACAGATTTTAGCTACATTCCTACAGTCATGATACAGGATTAGGATAAGCTGATAACCATTTAACACCAGAAATACATTTTTTCCTTTAATGTGTAAAGCTGTACAGCCTTATCTTACCCTTCTATTTATTTTTATCACGCTATTTCCTTAATTAAAAGTTTATAAATTTTCAAATATTTTTACAGCTGAAGGATAATACTAACAAGGTATTTGTTATTTTATGTTAGGGTCTGTGTGTAAATTCTTTAGTGAAAATATTGCTTAACACAGCTGGCAAATAGCACATATTATATGCCAAAACTTTCAAACAAAAAGACATTAAATTTTGTATTTTAATATTCCATGACAAACCTCCAGTAAGCTCTGTGAACAGCAGCTTTTTCAAGTCAGAAAGCTAGCACTAAAGACTGAATTCAATAAGCTAACATCTCAGCATGAAAACAAAGGCACTGTTGAATTCTGAGTATTTTATAAGTTTTTAGTGGAATTAAGAAAACAAGTACCTCCAAGACTTCATACAGCATCATAATAAAGATATTTGCAGAAAAAAATGTTTTAGAAATAGAAATTTAGGAAGGAGTTGTATGTAAAGAGAACACTTTTGTGATAAACGTTCATTATATGAATCTCTTCAAATTCTCTGATGTAAATAGCTTTAGTTTCAAAGCAATCTACAAGAAATTCAATTGCATATTGAAATAGTATGATAAATACTTATACATCTTTCACAATCAAAAGTATTTTTTTTTAACCAAACTGTACATGATTTATGCAGAATTTCTTTTCTACACATAGGATATGGAGTGGCATTTATAACAGAAACATTCTAAAAGAGATTAAAAAAGAGACACATAAGGGAAGAGCCTGAGACACTGTTTGATAATTAGCTCTCTTGTAACAAGACTTAGCTGTTCAACTCTTGCAGAAAAATAACAGCAGAAGTCTATAGTTTATAATTCAGTTACAGAAACCTCATTTCTGACTCTTATTGATTTCCACCTATTTAATTTAGACTGTACACTATTCCCTGGATAGATAATATTACATGTCAGTATATAACAAACTTTAAGCTAATCATCTCAAAGCATTTTCAAATTAGTATTAGGAACTTTTCACTCATCAATGAAATATCACACTCCATTCCAGAGATGGTTGTGTAAGCGTTTTATGGTACAACACAATTCTTGTCGACAGAACTGATACTGACACATTAATAATAATAATAGAACCACCATCGTTTCTCTTTTCTAATGGGAAATATCTTCAGTACCCAAGGCTACAAAGACCTGATAGCAGATAGGTTCACTAACTACCTTTCTTAGATTACCTCTCTGGCACAGAAAGTCTTGCACAAACATAGAGTATCATGCTCTGACATGAAGCTTAACCAAAGCAAAGTAACTCAACACTCGACTTACCTGGTTTTGGCCTGCAGCTATACACAAACTAAAAGCTTTCAGCATTGCTGATCCTTTCACATCAGTCTGATTCAGCTACTGATAGTTTCCTCTAAGCAGTCATGACTCATTACTATGCATCCATCAAAAATATAGCTGACACATATGTCCGGGTTTCATGCAGAAGATACCGCAATGTGTACACATCACCATGTGCCAGGGAGTTTAATAGCTATCACAATTATCAGTCTATAGCAAGAAGCAAGAGATTCAACTTCTGTTTTGTTTTGTTTTTTTTTCACCTCTACTACACCTACTGACAATATTGCTAGAAGAGGCATGCTTCATTATATCCTATTGTAAAAGAGGTTTCTCATCCACACATCCCTCCTCCTTCATAAGGAAGCTACTTTATTGCCTTACGGTTCTTTAGGTCAGCCTAACAAAACGTACTGTAGACATTTAAAATGCTTGTCAGTTTGGATCAGTTCAATACCCACATAGTCACTTACTTCCTTTACTGCTGAATCCCAACAGTTTGCTGTTGTTAAGTTCTGTAAGAGCTGGAAAAAAGGCAATTTATCAATTGTCCCTCAAGGCAAAGTTACTTAATCACACAGCAGACAAAACACTTCCTCAAAAATCCAAGAGAAATGACAAGTAATGTTTATATGGGATTATCACCAGTGTTTTCCCAGCGACAAAGACAGACACAGGCTTTGCAAGTAATCTTGAAAGCTGATACACTCACAGTGAAACAGACCTTGCACAGAAAACATCCTTATGCCTTATTCTAAAAAATACTTTTAAATTGCCACGTCTTCCTTATTAAGGAGGGTTCTAGCTGAAGAATCTCATCTGAGCGATTTCATTCATATTCAGCAAATTGTATGTAAAGTCATTAAAGGTCTAACTAACAAACTTCCAACAAAAAAATATAGTTTATTTTATGCACTTTCCAAATCTATAATCTGCATTTGCCTTAAAAAAAAAAAAAAAAAAAAAAAAAAAGTTAGCATCAACTTGAGCCTTTTAAGAGGTTTAAGATAACGTTGTTGTAGGAAAACATTTTGATCCACAATCTTGAAGTGACCTAAGCAAGGGTGACAGCTCCCAAATCTGGAACAGCAGGTTACAGACATAACCTTCAAACTGCTGTCAAAATGCTGACAGCTTCAGATTCTATTCTGTACTTTGAATGTAAGCTGAAAGTTTCAGTAGTTCTCAGACGTTGAGCTTTTGTAGCAACAGCAAAGAACATCTACTCCAAAAGTACACACACACACAAAAAAAAAAAAAAAAAAAAAAAAATCCCCACATTGCTTTCTGGAACCAACAAATCACCTCAGCTTTATCATTACAAATGTTCATTAACAACACACATTCTCCTAAGACAACAGCACATTTATATCTATCTAACCTACAGTCTTGGGAACATGAAGATATGTCAGCACTGCAGACTATGTTCACTCCAGCCTCATATCCAAGCTAAACAAAAGAAGGGAAAAGTTAAAATCCTAGGCAATCTTGAAAAACCGTGCATTAAAGAAGGAAGAGCAATTGCTCAACAGCACCTACAGAAACTGCTCAACAAAATACAGGCTAACTGGATCCCTCAATACTATTTGCATGTGTTTCACTCACAGACATGCCAGCACTCCTGCTGGTGACAGTTTTATTAAACCTCTACTGTCTCTGAAACAGTTATCCCAGGCCGTCTGGAACAGCGCATGAACGAACTAAGATCTTCAACATGACCATGCCAAACTGACCAACAGGGCTTACCAATAAACCAACTCCCAGTTTTATGAAATCATGAAAAAAAAAATACTTCAGGCAAGGAGCTACAGGTTGAAGACATTAATCCTTTCCACCACTTGTCTCCCTCCCCCAAATCCCCTTGCTAAGGCAACACATCAGAGCTAGAGGCATCGAGGCTTTAAGCTCTCTCCACCCTATCGCACTCCCAGAACTGCAGCAGATGGTGCTGGCACTGGAGCCCTTCCCATCCCAGCAACCCCATGCTCCCCAAGGCTGTTGCCCTCCCCGCCAGGCCCCCCACACTGTCACCGGCCGGCGAGGACAGCCGGGACCACGGGGTATGAGGGCGGGAGGCGACATCGCCTCCTGCGCAGGACAGGGGGCGGCGGGCGGCCCGTCCCTGCCTGGGCTAGGCTCCATGGTGGGCGGCCTCGACCCGGTCGCCTCCTGGCTCCGCGGGGGCCGCTCTGCCGTCTCCCTTCGCCCCTCTGCCTCGCCCTGCGCCGAGGCCCGCAGGCTGGGCCGGCCCGGCCGCGCGGCCTCCTCCCCGCGCCGCAGGGAGGCCGGGGAAGTCACCCTCTCTGCGGAGCCCTCCTCGGAGCCTGGAGGCGCCAGCGGGCACTCACTTGATCCGGGATCCCATGGTCTCTGGAGGGCCGCATAGGCCCGGACCGGGGAGAAGACGGGAGGGGACCGGGGCTCGCCGGGCCGCGCTCGCTCCGCCGCTCGCCCCCTCACTCCATCCCGGCTGGCGCCGCCGTCGCCCGCGCCGAGTCACGACGAGGCGCGAAGGCTGCCGGGAACTGTAGTGCGACGGGCGGCGCCAACAGCCGCCGCCAGCGGCCGCCCGCGTCGCCATGACAACGCAGGGGGCGGGAACGGCGCGCGCGAGAGGCGAGAACGGCGGGCTGCCCTCAGCGCTCCCCTCGGCGCGATCCCCTCAGCGCGAGTCCCTCAGCGTGACTCCTTCAGCGCTCCCCTCAGCGTGGTTCCCACAGCGCTCCCCTCAGCGCTCCCCTCAGCGCTGTCCCCTCAACGTCATTCCCTCAGCGCTCCCCTCAGCGCGATTCCCTCAGCGTTCCCCTCAGCGCACTCGCCTCAGTGCGCTCCCCTCGGCATGATTCCCGCCGTGCTCCCCTCTGCACTCTCTCCTCAGGGCAGCCCAGGCTCACCCACTCATTGCCCGCCATGAGCTGCTCAGCACCCACAGCCTGAGCGCCGTGAGAGGGGCTGGACGTCCCCTCCAGCAGCCGGTCATGGAAGGGAGCTGCCTCTCTGCAGCTCTTGGGGTTGGGGGCTGAGGGGATCCTCACATGCCCTCACCAGCAGGACACAAAATGGCCCCCTGGGAGGTCGCAGATGCACAGGGGACTGGTATCCAGCGGAGGAGCAGCACGGCCTGGCCCTGAACGCCCCATGAAGAGGTGAGCCATCCCCAGCTGGGCCTGTATGCAGAGGGGCAAGAAACGGACGCCAGGCCCAGTCAAAAATACGTGTCCCATGCCTCAGGGCTATAAAAGAGATTAAAAAGGAAAACAGCATATATTTTTAAAAGAGTCTACTTGTCAAAGAGAGCCCCCGAACTGTTGGTACTCTGGCGGGGCCATGGTGGAGCATTTTGCACAGATGGTCAAAGAAATTTGACAAAAAGGCGGTAAAAGGTGACTTGAAAGAGTTACAAAGTACAAGTAAGGTCAAAAACCTTCAAAAAGAAGTAAAGAGGAGATGAAATGTGCTGCGCTGAAAACATAGTTAATGTTGATTCAAAAAATACCTCATGGCCATTGGCAAAAAAGGATCAAATAGGTAGTTGGCAACCTTATTATTAAAAATGTTATATAGGATGTTTTTAGGGACTAGATGATCTCCAGTAGTCCCTTCCAACCTTAACCATTCTGTGATTCTGTGAGCTCTAGACAAATGGAGACATAATATAGCAATTTCTAACTTTTTAGAGTTGGAAATGATGCTCAGAGAGGAATCCAAAGCCTGGACATTTGCTTTCAAAAAGATCTCCAAGTTTGCAGGGCACTGGCAATGCCAAGTGCTGGGCTGAAGAAACTAGTCAGAAAGCTAGGAAAGACAAAATATTCAATACCTTTCCTTCCACTTTCCTTCCCAGAGAGGTTGGAGAGGAGAAACCACACTGTCTTCACCCAAACAGTAAATTAAAAATACAGTTAACATTTATGGGAAAATTCCCAGATTTATCACTGTTACATTAAGTCAAAGAAACATTTGGGGAAGCAAGAAGAAAGGAGTGTTTCTAATATTAATCTGAATACATGAAATCTTCACCAGAAGAAGCCCACATCTTCAGGACAGGAGGCAAACATTTGATGCGAACTATCAACTGGCTCTAGAGTGCAACCAAGGCCTAAGAAAAAGAAAATCCCTCTGAATCTGTGAGAGGGATAGTAAGACCCTGGTCCAGCACGTTCAAGGAGCACACGATAAATGCTCGCAGTGATCTGATTTACTGATCCTAAGCTGGCCACAGCCCTTCAAACTAAGATCACCTTGGGGAGGAGGAGGCAATCTGTGCTATAGGATGACATCTTTCCACACAGCAGCTGAGAAAAGGA
The DNA here is from genome assembly GCA_013398735.1 of Nothocercus julius. Taxonomy (NCBI): domain Eukaryota; kingdom Metazoa; phylum Chordata; class Aves; order Tinamiformes; family Tinamidae; genus Nothocercus; species Nothocercus julius. The sequence continues at coordinate 584,325 of VZSV01000068.1, read as the reverse complement.
GGGAGGTCGTCCACTACAAAGACGGACCTTAAGACCCTCAGGGGGACCTACTAAGAGCCCTGTAAGTATAAATATTTAACTAATGTGCATAAAGACAAAGACGATTGTAATTTGAAGCAGGGATTTTTAGACAGACCTGTTTCTGTCCATCACTGGCACAGCCGTTTTGTCTTTTCTTTCGGTCTGCAGTCATTATACCAGTAAAAGTACTCATGGTCCAGATGCATTTTTACGGACAGGGACCTGAACACACCAGTTGGCCTGAATTGCCCCTACAAAGGACCCCTCTGCCTCTGGCCCAGGAGCTGTACTAAGCCCAGACCTGGGTGTTCAGTCCCTGCTTCAGCTGTTGTAGCTGTGCCTTCTCTGTGTCCCATTGCTGAGTTATTGCTCAGGTGTCTCGCGTTGACTTTGGTCCTAGCTTGTTGCCTGGCTTTTATCTGATGATTGCTGAACTGTTAATAGGCCCAATGACTGCCACCGTCTCTGCTGCTTGCCTGGCGCGGGTCAGTGCTGAGGCCTGATCTGCGCAGCCGCCACCAGCGGCTAAGGTGCTGCCAGCCTTTACTACCCTGACAGCTGCTGTATAAAGGGGATCTACATCTCATATAGAAATGCCTATATTGATATAAGCCAAGTTTTGATAATCTTATTAATATGAACAGATCTTATAAATATTTTGTTGGAGCTGAGAAATATGCAGTAATTGTAAAAGTGGTTGAAATTTGATGTCTTTTAGTCTGGGCATAGGAAGGTTAAATAGGCTAAGTAAGTCAAATTAGCAGTTTAAAGTCTGTCAGAGGAGTGAGTGGTTAAGAAGTATGTATTCCACTAAATATGGAATAGATAGAAAAAAGGAAATTTTGGAGATTTGAGAGCTAGGCTAAGAGGAATGACTAGTTGAGTTGGTGGATGAGCTGACAATGGCTGATAACTAATAAATGCCAGGAAAGGTGGCTTGCAAAATTAGTGTTTGGTAATTACCTTTAAAATGTGTCTTAGCAAAACATGTATTTCATTGCTGACTGATTTGCAGTAAACATATTTTCCTGTCCCTGTGGGAAGGAATCATAATAGCAACCACATGTTGGTACCTTTTCATCAACAGTTTCTCAGCCTGGATAATGTGCAGATCCATGCTAAAACTTCTGAGCAGGAAATATTACATTTATATGGGTTATGTGAGTGTAAGAGAATCAATCTGAAAGCCCGTACATTAGTGTATTTCAAAAAAGAGATGCCTTAACTTCAATCTCACAGTTAATAAAGGGGAATTTAATAAATAAATGGAAATGTGTATAGAAACTTGTAAGGCTCTGTCCTTGCTAAAGGAGACACGTTAATGGGACTGACAAGAAGAACACTGTGAATTCAATCTTCGGAAATTTTATTTTAAAATACTGCCTAATAAAAAAGTGTCAGCTTGTAAATCTAGTAATGCTAAGACAGAGGAAGCCAGAAAGGTGAGGAGAAAATGGATGTCCAAGCTAAAGGGTAAAACAGACCCTCAGTACGGAATTAGTATGGTATGCTGCAGCTTTATTTAGAACTTCAGATCAAACAACTGAAGTCAGGTATATTCCAGAATCCAGTGAGTTGACACTGCGTCACAGCTGTACCCTCTAATTTGGGATTATAAAACAGGGGACTTCACTGAGAGGTTCAACTAACTAGTTGAGTGTTGAAGTAGTTGATCGGGTTAAAGTGCTAAAAAAATAGGACAAAAATGTTAAACCTGTTGGAGATATTCAAGTACAGGAATGTTTGTGCCTGTACCTGCCTAATATTCATTTGTGTTCAAAGTTGTAGGGTTTTTTTCTTATGTTGTATACTTATGTAAACAAGCGCCTCATTAGGTAGCCCACGATTCATTTTCTCCAGTTCTGTTGATGCTGTTGATGCAGTTCTGTTGGTGCTAATGTCTGCATCTGGCTTGATGGTTTGTTGGTAATTGTATAAGAGAGCGCAGTAGAGACAGCAAAGCCCCTAAGGAAAGAGAGGGGTTTAACAACACAAGGGTTACAGCCATGCCTGCTGGCCAACCCAAAGGGCTATGGTTTTGACTGTCTCAGAACGGATGAGCTGCTTAACTGTGAATGACCGTCCCAGAAGAGATGAAGCATTAATAGCAAACAAAGGAGAAGCAGAAGGGAAAGTTCAGGCAGGAGAAAATAATCCAGGCATTAAGACCGAAAGCCTTAGGATACTTTCCAGACTGACCAAAAAGGCTTAGTTCAATAGCTTAGAAGTAAAGATCCCATGCTGCACACTCTGGCATGAATGTCAGTGAGTGTTTCTGAACCCATATTTGAGTACCTGAGCCATCCACAGCAAAAAAATTGTATAGAAGAGTAACTACTGCTTCTCCTCACTTCTGAAGCGTACTATAAATTTACTAAGGAAATTCTCTGCTACATCTCTGTCAATGAAAATGGTAAGAAACAGTGTTGGCTTTATAGATCAGTAGTTTAGCTTCATTCAGTAAGTTATTAATCAAAACAGAATATACTGTTACTTTAATAATATTCATGCACATAAATGGTTTTCCAGTTATCTCAGTGGGTAAACATCAGAGAAAACTACCATTCTTTATAAACTTACGTAAAGCTTAGTGAAGATACCCTTTTTAGTTGCGAAGCACAAGTTATTTTATCAACCTCAAATTTGTAATTCTTTTCATTACCAAATGATATACCCCGTGAGTTATGGATTAGGTCATTAGTCTGTCTGATGTGCAAACAGCCTCCAAAAATGGTCACATTAACTCTTCCATACTGTGAAGTAAGGCACAAAGTAAGATATGCTTAAGATTAGTTCTTTGGTCACAGTAGCCAGCCAGCCACTCTGGGATCCCAGGCTCAGATGCAACCAGATTTAATTTACAGAGCACGTGAGGTCCCATATGTTAATCTGTTGTATAAATTTTCTGTTGGCACTGGTACTGGATAATCTGCATCCTTGGATATTATCAAGACCTGCCTGGATCACAGCCTGAACAACAGCTTGACCTGCTGGATGACCTGCTTGGAGCAGGAAGTTGGACTAGAGACTTCTGAGGTCTCTTCCAACCTGACTTTCCAGATGATCCTAAAATGCTGTCACTGTATTTCAGTTAAAGATAGGTGTTTGTTTGTATGGGCAGCACATAACGTGTATCTCCCTCATCATACATCTGAAGAGAATGTTTATTCCAGGAGATTTCTTTTGACCTGTCTTATTGCAAATCCTATACCTATGGTGTGCGGCTCTAAAGTGGTTCAATAGATGGGCTTAATTTTTTTTCTTGTTGTAAAAATAAGACAAATTTCATGAAATCCTTATAGCTGTTTTCTTCTACATAGCAGTGTGGCAACATTATGCACACTTTCTATGTCTTACATAATAAGCTTCTAAGTAAGCAGTAAAATACCTTTCCTTTTAAGTGTTTGAAGTACCGTACACTGAATGACCTTTTCATTCTCTGTTCACAAAGAAATAAGAAATAACTATTCTTATTTCTGAAACCTGTGATTATACCAACAGCTATAACTCAGGCCCATGAAATCGCTTAATATAAAGAGCCATGCTGGAGACTCATTCCCCTGAAGAAAAGAGCCCAGGATAGTTGACCTGAAATGACCTCTACATTTTTAGTGAAAGGAGATCTAAATATGGCAAATACTTCCTCATGCTACTGTCTCTCAGACTACATTTCCTCTTCCCCCCCTCCAGAATCTCTTATGACTAGCAAAAAATTACGTAGTTCTATGGGGAAGCTAAGAAAAAGTCTACCAGAGCCATCTGTTCTTTGGCTTTAACTATGCAAGGATTTCCCTGTCAGGAACAACTCTTATTTTCTTCTTCTTAATTATTTCCATTGCTTGCGTCGCTTACCCTATCAATCACACTTTCTGCTTCAAGGTCTTAAGGATTTATGCTTTTGACCTAAAGATTTAAAGAAGTCTATTTCAAAAATAAATAAATAAAATAAAATAAAATAAAACTCCTCCCAAGTAAAAATGACTGGAAATTAATTATTATTCTAAAATCAATTTTAAAATAGTCTTTGTTCTTATAGTACCTTTATAATACCCCATCCCCTGGCTCCCACAGCACCTAGGCACCTATGAGAAGGTATCCTATAGACAGAGAAAGCCTTTCCAAGTGGCTCCTTTGCAGAGATTAACAGGCATTATTAACTGGATTTATAAAGGGCACATAACAAATGTGTGCATATGGAAACATAACACATTATTGTGTCAAGCAGTAGAAATAATCAAATTTGCTTAAAAGGGTTAAATGCCTCTCTCACTTTTCTAAAGGATGCTTGAGGTTTTGCCACTGGGATTGTGATTTTTTTTTATCAATATAGTTCCAACTAGATGTAATCAGTGTTGCACTGGTAAATGCTTGGCAGTGTTCAATCTCCTCTTCCTGCAGTCTACCACCGTTGGCAGAACTCCTGTTTGTTTCCGGAAAATATCTTGTACAAATTTCAGTCTCCGATTTTTCACTCAAGCAGTTCTAAAATAATAATAGTACCTACTTAATGGTTTGCTTTACTCTGTGACTTACATGTCACTTCTTGCATCTAGCAAAAAAACTCTTGCTATGGCTTCTCAAAATGACTCTGCCCTCATAGCAAAAATACTGCCTAGCTGATTTTTGCTCTGAAGTTGTTTAAGACGCTATTCCATCTGCCAATAATAAAGAAGTAACTGACCTAAGTTACTCTCCTCTATTCACCTTGCTGTGATGGCAGAGTGCTGAGTATACCCTTATTGCTCTATAAAACAGTCAGATTTATGAGGCAAAATCTATGATAGTGTGATTCCAGCTAGACAAAAAAGAAGCCCAGTATGAAAATTGTTATTCATATCTGTGATAGCCTTTGTCACAGAAAACATTATCCTCCTGTGCTGAAAGGAATAAGATCACTGATGTAAATCAGGCTGCTACATTCAAGTCTCTCTAAGTTGTTAATGAGCCTGGAAGAACAAGGATACTTAGAAGAAATTCAAAACAGCAAGATGTAAGTTGCTGGAGAAGAAGGAAGAACTTATTTCATAAGATATTAAATTCTTGTACTGTGCCCAGCTTAAGCTGATGAACTCATAAACATGAAAGAGAGATAGAAAGAACAAAGGAAGGAATTTATAAAATACAGTCTATCTAGCTAATAATAAATATTATTTAAAATATGGTTTTATATTTTGTTGCACTTATTCTACAAAATTATAAAAAACAAAACTTGTTATGAAGTATATCACAAAGCTGTATGATTTTCTTCTGTTTTTGCTGTCTCATGAATTTGATGGAATACTAATATTTTTCAAGTTTGTACATCTCGAATTTTCAGTAGTAATTACCATAAATACTTGTTTACATAACAATAAAATGTGTTTTGAGTAAGGCTTCAAATATAATCACTACAATTGCCATAAAACAAAAGACCATGAGCAATGTCAGCTTCACTGTCTTTCTAACAGAAGATCTATTTTTCCTTTCTGCCATATTACAGGGTAACATAACTATTGATGCCCCACTACTTACTAAGATGTCATCAGACAAGATATTGTCATAAGTTATTATTTTTAAATTGTTATTAAAAAGACATAAAATACACTTTTATGATGCAAGCTGGTTGTTTTGGCAGTGGGAAAGTAGGTGCTTATATCAAAAAGGAGCTATGCAATGTTAATATCAAGATTTAGTTCATAGTTCCATCTGGAAAATTTATCAAATATTCAAATGACTGCAATCTTCAACAGTACAACATTGATTAAATGGTATGGGTCATATATGGATATGGATTTATATTTAGTTTATACTCATTTCATATTAGTGTAACTCCATGTGGTTGCTGGAGCATGACCTTCTAATACCTTTCTGGCAAGTGCTAGTGCTAGACAGCGCTAGCTATTCTGAGCTTGAATATGAAATGGAGGCGATGGTCCACAAACCTGTTACTGAGATTCCTGTCCAGAAGTCCAGATTCCTGTTCAGAAGTCATCAGTAATCTTACCCCGCATTGACAAAAAGGTAATTAAGTTCCAAATTCCTCCACAATTTTTTATACTTACCTTTTGTCTGAGAAGAGCTTCAAATAAGATGTGTCTCATGATCAATACCTGGTTAGAGAAGAAGCCCACGAATTCCATTAGGAGTGTAACGGGTCCTGACTGACTTGGGGATTGTATGATTATTGTCATTTACTAGTGTCTACTTTTTGTGTAGTCTTTTTAAACACGCAGAATTATCCGTGACAGATTGTAATTCCACAGTTCAGGAGAGCTCTCTTCCTAAACTATAGATATTATTTAAGGAAAAATAAGGGTAAGAGTTTATTTCTCAATGATACTTTGATTAGTTCTGTGATGCTAATTATCCCATTCCATTTTGACAAAAAAAAAAAAAAAACAAAGTGCACTCCTCCAAACATCATCATTCATTTTATACTTCATAAAAAGTCAATTTTATTTATGTAATTACTGCAACTGTACCACATCAAGCTGTAATGAGGTAATACCATGAGCTATGAAATACCAACCTCTTCCGCGTTTAATGAAGGAACTTTAAATAGTAAATTGCAGCAGGCAGTATTTGCAAGCCAGTAAATGTGTACCTTTTCTCTAAAATGGGGATAATGTCCTGCTGGAAGTTCTCTTTTGAGCCTGGTCCTGACTTTTTTGTAATGTTATTTAAATTATATCGCGGGTATAAATATGTTCCTATATTTCTGCCTCTGAAGGGAGTCATAATTAATTGATTTGATTTATCCTAGTCTTATGGCTAATGAAGACTAGGTGGCATTTCTCCAGTGTTATGGTAGTGCTCTTGGTCTTTGAAATTAGGTCCCCCTTAAGTCTATTTATTTTCTTAAACTTTCCAGTTTGTTTTGCTGGGATATATATATAAAAAAAAGAAAGTTCTGATATGTATATTAGTTGTTTTAATCTTAGCGCTACAAAGAACATGACAAGAAAAACCTCTCAAGTAATACGCAGGAGTTAGTTTATAAAGTAACTAAAGTTGAACCACTAAGTAGTAGTGACCACAATATAATTAACTTCAACATCCTCAGGGGAGAGATTGTACCAAAAATGAGGAAGCTAGTTAAAAAGACCCTAAAGTCACAAGTGAGGAAATTAAAATCCTTAGACTCAGCATGGAGGCTACTTGAGCAACCGTAACAGTGTAACAGAAAGCATGCATAATCCTAAAAAAAAAAAAA
>VZSV01000068.1:559436-577032 GCA_013398735.1 Nothocercus julius | reverse complement strand
TGTGAAGTCAATAGGGATAAAACACAGTGGCAAAGTAGAGATTAGAAGGATGACAGAGGATTTGAGGAACATGCAGTCTGTCATGAAAACAAGATTTTTTTCAAGTATTAAGAAGAAGAAAGCCTACAAAAGATTATGTAGGTCCAGTGTGTTATTTGGTAGAAGAATAAGGAAGTCTGATGTGAAAGCAATATTTTCTTCAAGTAGTAAGAATCAGCAAGCCTACAAATATTTTGTAGGTCCAATGGGCTATTTGGTAGAAAAGTAAGAAAGCTAATGAGAACACAGAGGCACTGAAATGAGGGTAGATGACTTGTTTGCATTAGCATTTTCAGCATGGCTTGGAGGAAAATAGCTATACCACCAGATACACCACTCTCTGTTAGGTAATGGAGAGGGGGTTCTATCAAACATTGAGGAGTTAAAAGAAGATGTGCTGGAAGAAGATCACAAATTACATAGAAACAGACTCCTAGAACTATGGGGTAATTCAATGAAGTCCAGGAGAATTTACAAAAGAAATTTCTGAACAACTATTAAGAATATGCAATCTAATTAAAATCAGGCTACTGAATATTTATCCTCTAAAAGGTATGAAGGGTGGTTCATGTCAACATAGCCAGCCATATATATTAGTAATAAAAAATGACTAAAATTGAATTATACATTGGTTAGATAAGGAAGATATAATCAGAATTAAATGACCTATCTCGCTGAAAGTACAATGTGTTTTTCCAGTTCCCCAGCATAATGACTGCCAACATATGTGCAAAACTATTTGCAAGTTTTAAAATTTTTTCTATTTCCAGCTAAAACCTGTCTCACATACAGAAAGCTAGTAATAGGATAAATTACAATTTTTCAATATAGCAAAATTTGTTTGAGACTCACTTTAGATATACTCTGTGTCTTCACATTTAAGTGTGTGTTATTGATCCAAAAGGTGGGAATAAACACCATTATTACAAACACTGCAGATGATGCAAAATTATTCAGCTTCACAGAATCAACAAAGTAACTTCCAAAAATCATGAAGTTTACAAACTTAGAGAGACTATTTTTTCCATGTACTTCAGTGATCCACAAGATAAAAACAATGTTGAAAAGAAACCTAAGGATACTGTATGTAAGTACATACAATACCTAGAGATACTGTATATAAGTAAGTACAAAATCTTCCTACCAGTTGTATTCCATAATATGTACTTCATTTTCAGTCTATAAAACCCTTGAAGTGCTTTAGCGAATCTGTGTATATCCAAGAGAAGGGCTTGCTATTTTGCCGTGTTGAACCTACTCAACATAACTAGTTTGAATTATAGTGTTTTATGCAAAATGATATAATCAGATTGCTAATTTGCCTCTACTAAATCAAAGATGAAGAATTTATCAATTCTGTTAGAAAGTAGAAGAATGAAAAAATGGTTTTTTGAAATAAAGCATAACAAGTTTTGACGGACAACTGGTCAAAGAGCACCCGCACTGTATCTTGCTCAAGCTTTCTAAGTTAATATTCCATAACTATGAGTGGTTCTGGCATTCAGATTAATTCTTTTCCTTTGCACATTATACTCTCTTGCACTCTTATGCTGCAAAATTGCATTTTCATACAGTTTTAAATGTTTCTGCTTCTAAAGAATCTCTACTCTTTTACTTCCTTTACTTCTTCTCTCAGAAACTGAATAATCATTACTGTGCTGCTTTCATTACCTCATTGGTTAGCCATCACGTTGATAAGATAATAGTGTGCATAAATCAAGTAAGTATGTCCTGTTTTTTTTTTTTATATCTATCTATAATGATTGATTGCTTTACATACTTATACCAGAAGTATCACTAGTATCTGACTTAGTCTGATCTATATAGAGTCTATACCTCTTCTGTGTGAAAGCTGGACAGTAACGTTCCGATTTCATTCTCCTTTGCACGTCAGCATTCTGAGCTGTTGTCTGAATTCTTTCTTCTTTCTGACATTTTGTCCTCCTTGTTTTCCATGAACCCATTCTCTTTTGCTGCCTCTCTAATCACTTCTTCACTGCTCCTTTTTCTCTTCTGACATCACATCTCCAACTTTCTGAAGATATTTAGTAGAGCTATATTTTTGCTGCCTTCTTCTCTCCCACTAAATCTTGTTTTGGTGTAATCTCATCATCCAGCACAGATTCAGCTATTATCTCTATGTTGCCAACTGACAGATCTAGTTATTTATTTCAAACCCACCTTTTCCTGACCAAACTAAAATCTCACCTTGTTTTCTTGAAATCTCTTCGTAGATGCTAACTGTTTTCTGTTTTTCAGAATGTGGCTAAAGAGAACTCTTTGAATCTTTCCCTTTCTGACGGCCCTCCTTGCTGCCTCTTCTCTCAATCACCGAGTGCCTACTTCTTCTCATTCAGGCTCATAACCATGTACCACAGTGCTTCTTTTTCAAAAATGTGTTTTACTTGAACAAAGTCCAAAATCCTTTACATTTGGGAAAAAAAAAAAAAAAAGTGGGGTGGGTGGGAAATAACAATTAAAATAGAGAGCAAGTAAAAGTGATACATTAAGAAGCATGAATATTAAAGTATTCTAGCTGCATACAGGAAAGTTAAGGCACAAGTAAAAATAAAACAACCTTCTTCCCCGTTGCCCCCCGGCATGCTTTAACGGTGACCTCAAGGAGCCACATCTAGATAGGAGAGGGAGTTCACTTTCCATGGCCCATTCAGCCCTAAGCTCCTCTGTGAATTCTCCCAACATGGGGTCCAATTAGTGCCACTTGTGTTGGTGAATTTTTTAGAGACCTGCTGAAAGCAACAGGAATGGGATTCTCAGATTAACTTTACACAGGCCACTATACAACTCCTGAGCCCTAATCTATCATTTTCATTCAAGGTAGATTTTGGCTGAAGGCAGTAGGATTTTTTGGTTAAGTAATGCAGTAATGAAAGGTCCCTCCTGTTACTATTTTTTTATCATTACTGAGTTCATGTTCCTGCCATCTCTTTTCAGTCTGTATTTTATTTCCTTTTCTATCATTTAAGAATAGTAATATTCACTATTTAAGTGTTATAGTTATATCAGTGAAAAACAGCTAATCTTTAATTTCTAGAATTCACCTGCCGCTGAACTAGCAAAGCCCATATAAATCATTCCAATGAGTGCCTTGAGAAATGCTGAGTCCCAAGTTAAGCATTATAAATTCTGGAAAGATGCAGAGCTGAAACTAAATATAAGGTCCCTCAGCTAGAAGACAAAAAGGTTATTTATAAACAGAAATCAAATCACACTAGCATAAGAAAAAAGGGATAAAAAACTTCCTTGCAGTATTGTCCAGCCATGAATTCAGGAGTGAAACCTTGTTCTCCTATGATCATTTTCACTTGATATGACCCAAATATCTATACAAAGATAAAGGAAAAGGGAGAAGAAATTTGAGCTGAAATTAGTCTCCTGCTAAGAGGGCAGTGGGTTATCATGCCTAAATAGTCAAACATCAAAGGAAAATACATGTAATTCTCTGATATTGAGCTAGAGTGTATTAACTGTTAAGTTATTACTATATCTTTTGGACCGAATGCTGTTTAAAATACAGCAGAAACTATTAGCATTGTGAAATGTTTATGGATTATTTTATGATTCCAAATGCAATGCAGACATCTTTTGTGCTGTTCAATATTTTAAGCTGAACTCTGTTGTTTAGTAAATGATTAAGACAAAGGAAAGAAAGATTTGTGAATAAGCAAAACGTTTGGTGCACCTACTTACTGTCTTGTATCAAATGAAGAGGTAGTACTCAAAAATGTTTTAAGAAAAATTGTTCCTTGCCATGTATATTTATGCTCACCTAGTGATTACCAGCAAATACTCTGTTGGGGAAGCTGAAATAATGAAGTAAATGGCTTAGAAGCTGATCTAGAAAGTGGTGACTGCGCTAGTTCAGCTCACTAAGCCACTGAGATGCAGGACACCTTGCCAGTCTAAGAACAGGAACACCTGGAGTGCGCATTTCGTCCCTTGTGATAACCCGTTAATGTCTGAAGTGGTAAATGGCGGTTAAGCAAAGGGTATGTAACTAATGCAGGGGTTGTCCCTAATGTGTGGATGTAGCAGAGGGCTGCAATCAGTATCCTGTGCTAATGCAAAATACACATATCTTATGCGATATCAACTTTAGTGACCTGCTATGAAACTACTACCAAAACTTTTTAAGAAGTCCCATCATATCTCTGAATTTCTGTTTGTTTGTTTGTTTGTTTTTCCTTTTTTTCCCTCTTTTTCTTTCTGTGACCTGCTTGTTGCAGAAAAGAACGGTCTTTCAGTGTTACTGGCACAGCATTTACAGGGCTTAGTGTATACCTGTGGCATTTGAATCTTTGTTCAAACAAACTGCAATATATAGATACATTTAATCTTAAAAATAATATAAAATTGCCTCTTTCTCCTTTGCTTTCCCCTAATAGCAGATTGGCACAAGGGGGTTGCAGAGGGATGTGTGTTACAGGCTGCCTGCAGGACCCTAGTGGACTAGGCTGTATTTAATGAGCGCGTCTTCACTGACAGATTCATTATTTGTGTTCGGTCGCTTCAAGTCAAAACTGATTAGTTACACTTACTGCAGCAAAGATTTAATGATTTTATTGTTTATCTTCAATTTATTTTGATTAACATCTCTGTTCTTTTCATTGCAAGTGCAATTAGGTGTAATATAACAGCGACTACTTTAATTTTGCTGAAATTAAGATGAATAAGTGACGGATTATGGCACATTGTTTAACAAATAAATCATAGTTAAGAGGACTGTATTAGTAATAAATGAAAAAACAGACAATCTAATTAAAATGCATGGAGCTGATAGTTCAAGTTTCCAGAAATGTAATGAATTTTCATTTTACAAATAAACTAGCTTAGGTGTACTACTTATTTAGTGAAAATAAGATGACAAAAAAGCACATATGTTGCAAACCATCTTAATTTCTTGTTTATATTGGTAGAAGGAAGTACAAGCAATGAAATGAAGGTATACATTTTGGGTTTTTTTAGGAGTTAGGATTATTTTGTCAGGAAATGCTGCAATTAAGGAATGGCTAAAAACAGAGACTGAAAGATTGAAATGAGAAGAAAATCTCATTAGTTGAATTCTCACATGCTCAGACTTCAGCACTTTCTGCAACAGATGAATATTCTCCAAGTCCCAGCCACAATTTTCCTTTAAGTTCATAAGGTTCAACTCTCTGCCATACAGCAAAAGCCTCAAGACACATAAGATAGAAGAAAGAAGTAACATGAAGAAAACTGAACCCAACAAACAGTGAGCAAATCAGGATTGTTCTACACAAGTATCCCCAAATCATGGGGCAAGTAGCAGGGCAGCAATCCTGAAGCCAGCTTACTGTGGGGGTCGTATGGGCTTAACTTCTGATAGAGGAAAACCAAGAGGAAAACGAACCCTTCAGAATCAGAAACTTTATCCCTCTGATGTTAAAAAGACCTTGTATTTGACAGGACAGCTTTGAAGATAAAGACGAAGCACTCTCCAGCTACAGGCTGTTCAACACCCCACACTGCTTTCTGCAATGCACTTCAGCTTCTCAGAGTTCAATCACATTAGAAAGGAGAGAGGGAGATACTTTTTAGTATTTTGTGCTCTATTTTTGATGCTGTTGTTCCTTGCCCAGGCACTCTTTGCAGAGGCCGCAAGAGGTAGCTCCATTCGGCACATTTCCATCATCACTCTTACCCACCACACTATGTCAGGTTGGCCACTTGCTCTCTGTTACACAGCATGTAAATTGGCTAATAAAAATGTACTTTGATTCCCTTGACTACACATTTGAGACATCTCTAAACTAAGAGGTTGCCGCTAAATATGAGAGGATATGGAGAGACTTTCCCCCTTTTCTTAACATGCACCATTCATTTTTTTGTCCATAGGAGGATTTTATTCCAGGGATTGAAGGTTAGCGAGGACTAAAAGAGATCAAAATATGCTCTATTAAGACCTTATTTTGACTTTCTTCCCCCTTTGTATTAAGGATTGGAGGGTGGGGGGGAGTGGGAGGAGAGGAAGGAACAGAGAATACAATCCTCTAAGGCCACAAAACCTCTGCTCTTCTGGCACTTTTTAAACGCTCCTCTAGTGTTGTCATCTCTCTTTTTAAGAGTGCTAAACCATTATTTATTATTCAGGTGGAAGCCATTATTGAAAGAACTTGTTATAATTTAGTAATAATTGTTTCTTTGTTCTACCTTATTTTGAGTTTTATCACTGTACTTTCCTTCGAAGGGTATTCCATCATTTTTGGATGCTGTACATCTTTGGATGCTCTTACGTGGCCTCAGCAGAAAACACGAATCTAAAAAAAAGCAAGAAATGTTATGTAAAGTAAACAGGAACCAAAGGATTGTGGAAATTGCAGGCTATAAGGTTAAGATTTCTTTTTTAGCATTTATTTTTAGCATTTATTTCTGTAGAAATGTATGAATTTCAGTGGCAATGCAATTTTGTTTCAGCTAAGGAATGGCCTTATGGGTTTAAATGGAATTTTAAAATCATATTTTAGCAAATGCCTGCAAAAAAAAAATAAAGATATCTGAAAAATAATGACTTTAGTTTTCCTGTTCTATGGGTGTAGCTGAAAAAAAATATGAAGCCAGTTTTGCTAGTGTAAAATGAATAAATGGAAGGCTTCTTAGGCGCAAAGAAGAGCTTCTAAGGCCTGCTGCCTTTGTTCTTGATTATATTGATCAGGTTTGCTAATTAAATTAAAACAGGCAGCTATTCCTAGGTGTATAAAAAATTAAATACATAAATAAATTTGGGTACATGTGACAATATTATATATGAACTTATTTCCAATTATTTCTGTGAACTGCAATCCTTTTTCTACTATTATTTTCAGTATTTGTTAATAAGTGCTTGGTAGGAAAAGAGAGCAAGTGGGAGACAGAGAGAGAAGAGATGATGCTAATGACCAAATCAACCTGTAAAAAGCAGCCCTGCTCTGACTGGAGCCCCAGTCATCAGCTGAGTGTCATGCAGGAGAGCCAGGAAGAGCTGGGGGAGGCTGTGGAGGGGTTGGCGAGCTGGAGACTGGCAGCATCATTGGTTTGAACAGGCCGTGATTGATTTGTCACCAGAGGCCCATTTGACTGGGCGAAAAGCCCTTCTGATCTCAGTCTCTCCCTGCCTCCTTACCTCTGCTGTCCCTTTTTCCCTCTCTACATTTTGATGCTGGCACAGCAGCTGGGCAAGGGGGCTCAAGTTGAGGCTGACGCAGAGCAAAAGGGTTGAAGGTCACTGCTGCTGAAACCCTATAACGACTGACAGGGGAGATCCAGCTCATCACACTTTTCACTTCCTATCTTTTCTCTAGAACCCTGGAGGTTTGCAAAGCCCCAGATACCCAAACACACAAATACACAACACGCCATCCCCAAACACACACACGACCAAAGCCTCTCGTCTCTCTCTTCCTCCCTCTCTCCCTCTCTGTCTCTCACACACACGCGCACACACTCACGCACACACACGCACACACTCTCTCCCCACCCCTTTCACCTTCCTGTTATCTGTGGCTGGGAGAAACCTCTAGATCTACAAATATTAATTACAAAGGACAACGAAAGGTAAGAAGGCGTCAATTATCCAAAGGTGTCGTGATGTTATTTCAAGTCAATTGCAAATGTGTGAGAGGGGAAGATTTCGCCCCAGTGATTCCTGCCTGCTTGGCTGATGGGGACCGGAGCCGATTCTTTCCCAGAACTGCTGCAGCTATGCCTCAAACCACACACTTTCCAGCAGGAGCCACCAGCACGGGCCTTTCCGAATTCTGTCTTTATTTCATTCATTAAGGGCATTAGGCAAGTTGGAATTTGTATGAAAAGGATCCTATGGGAATACTGTCTCCAGGGTAGGTATTTTCATTACTTTCCACATCCTGGGGCTCTCGCTGTATCTCTTCTCTTTCTCTCTCTCTTCTGTTAGACGGAGATTTAAAGGGGGCTGCCCTTATCTTCCAGCTAATCTGGGGAAAGGAAATAATTCCTAGCCGCATATATTGAGTGAAATGCAATTTTATTTATTTTATAAAGTAGCAATTACTAAATAAGAAAATATGAGATCTTTTCTGCTTAGGTTTAATAATTTTATTGTTCCTGATTGTTTGCAGGGTTTTTTCCATACAAGATTTTTTTAAATGACAATAGCCTGCATTATCCTAAAAGAAAGAGATAGAGAACTGGACAACAGCAAAATAATATTAATCAAACAAAGGCAGACTTATTAAATGGGCTGTTGTGTTCCCTTAAAAGCAGGACAATCTCCGGACTGTGGCTCATTTCACTTGGCAAAGGAACATGGCATCAGTTTTTTAACTTTAAAATAGTTTAATGAACACGAAAGGAGAAATAATTTTTCTGTGTATTTAGCAATCTATAAAGAAGAGAGAATGCTTTAACTTTGATCGCCACAATTAGTTCCCTGGGTATCTAGAGGGGAGCAGGGCAGCCCTGGGAGCCTCAGTTCTTTAGATACAAAAGCATTTAGATCGCTTTAGAGCAGTTAATCCTGAGACTGGCTAGGGTCCCTTTTGTTTTCTAACTCCATTGTGGGTTTTGTTCAGTTTTTTCTATTCGCATGATTGACTGCCCAATGGATGCTAATTATCCAAATGTCGCTTCTGTCCTTTGAGTGACTTTCTATGTATTATGGGCAACTGTCATGCATTCTGTCATTCTATATCATATTACATGTATTATCATATGAAAATGGTTCTCTGCATAAAGGAAGGTGTCTGAGCCAGCAGATGCTGCTGATATTTAGAGGACTTGCTTAATTTGAATGGATTTTCTATAGAAAAATCGTTGAAAAAGCATATAGGGGAGAGTCAGAAATGGGTAGTTTATCAGGTAATTATTTTTGTCCTTTTGCTGTTTACATGATAACGTACAAAACATTAACTGTCTCTGCTTCTGAAATTTACAGCCACCTTCCTCCTCTCAAAACAGGCAACCCGTCTGTATTTATTAGAGTATGACAGCTTAAGCTAATTAAACGGATATCTGTCTAAAATAATAAGCCCAGAAAGTTAGAATAAACATTATGATTATAAGCAGAAAAGGCAGCTATACAAATGTAGCATCAATGTTATATTTTAATGATAATCTGCAATTTCTGTGTGAAAAACAGAGGATGTGGAATTGCAAACAATAATAAAGTTCTGCAAAGACATTTTTCACTGTAAATTTTTTTTACTTAGATCTTCATCTTGTTATAGTTAAGAAGCATGAGGGTAACACAGTTGTGAAATTGCGAATTTATTTTTCAAATCTGAATATATTCTTAAAAGAATATCAAGGGAAAGTTTTTTTGCTACAATATTTCCACTAAAATAAACTTAACACACCTCAGTGTAATGTGCATGCCAGCACTTAACAGGAATGCAAGATTTATAACGATAGAGCTTTTTAGATTTGTACTCTGGGGTCCATTGAATCCATAGGCACATCCAGAGTTTCCTCTCTTAAAACGTTAGGACAGTGTTTTATATTTGCCATTGATATAAAGTGTGGTGAATATATAACACTGAAATTAATGATCCCGTGCTTCGTCAAATATACGTGCAGTAAGTTTCCATTAATGGTAAAGCTAAATCATGGGGAATATATACTTTATTAAACAACAAAAAGATACTATGGGAAAGCTTGCTCTGCTGCATCAAGGTGCTTTGAAATTTTACAATGATCAAATATACATGATCAAGCTGTGCTTGTTAGGATACGAGGGGCTTGGAACGGTCAATGGTTATTGATCAGACTGTTAAGTATTTGTTCACGATTCTTTATATCCCAAAAGGTTCAGGGAAATGAACAGTGAAAAATTGCATCAGAGCCCACCTTTGTCTGAGACTGATGTATCAAAATAGAGTGTGTGTTTGCCAAATCTATTGGAAAATTTTGGTGGTAAATGATGACACAGTACGGAAATTAATATATATATATTTTTAATCATTTCTGGTAAACTGTAAAGGCTAATTCAAAAATGTAGAGACAGTCTTTGTAGAACATGCGGAGTGAATTATTGATAAGAGCAGATTTACACATTAAAAAAAAAGATACATTTATAGCTTATTAATTGACCCTTACATTTTACCTTACATTTTGCTCATGTCAAAATATTTTGAACTGCAGTTACAATAATACAGCAGTTGCTGCAGTTACAGCAATTTAATAGAATCCATGAGGTGAAAAGGAAATTTTCTGTTGCTCTTAAAAAATATCAAACACAACTGAGATGCAGTTACTATCTTTTGGTAAATGAATAAATATTACTTCTGATGAGTAGTTCCAATTAATTATTTTCTTACTCTCGTACCATTTGACAAACAAACCAAATTATTCAAATAGTAATTCTTTTTTATTTCTTGAGATTTCAGCGGTGTCTAGTTCTACAAGTCCATCGTATGTATTATTTATTATTTTAAAATTCACTATAATGTTTGTTCCATAATTCAAAATATTACTCATGTTGAAAGACAGTGGCTAATGTATAATTCTTGCAAAATCATGAGGCATACTTGATTTGATTTCATTATACTGTACATTACATAAATTCACAGGATCTTCCCTGAACAAACAGATCTCAGCTGATAAGCTAACTGTGAATTAAAGAAAAATACTGAACCCAAAGAATTATTTCTGCAGATATTTGCCTCCAAGAAATGCTAACATATGTCTGTGTCTGAATCTACAAACAGATAGAAGGATACACACACATATGTTCGTTCACACACACATATATAGCCACATACAGTCCCATATCTAATACATATTTATATAAACAAATTTACATACTCTATCTTTTGTAAATCTTAAGGCCAGCAATACATAATTGATGTCCCATTTTCAGGTCTTAGTTTTCCTAAAGTTTCTTAATATTATTCCAAGCAAAAACTACATTGAAATTAATCAGCCACATTTATACGAAAAGTTTGCAAGGCATAAAATTGGCAAAACAGCAGGGATTGGTTGGAAATGCCCTTTCACCTGACTGTGTCTGACCCGCCACTTAATTAATCTGGTCTTGTTGGAGAGCTGACAGTGTTAAAGATAAGCAGCCAGTGAACAAAGCCCAAGGCACTCGAGAAGTTGAAAATACATATAGCCCTTTTTATAAAATAATTTTACTTAAATATATTTATAGGATTTCACACTTACTGTTTTGCTTTGAATCTTACTGGATTTCTTCTCATTGCAAATATTTACACAGATAAGATTCCCTGGTTTTCACGTGTAGCTTCATCTCTTCTGACCGCACTGGCCATAGCACTGTAAAGTTTGTGTGTGTTTTGCATACCTGCTCTCTGTGTTCTGAAATCATTTCTCAGAGACACGTAGTGGGCATTCAGGTAGTCCAGACAGAGGTTTGTAGTGGCAAAATATTGACTGGATTTGGTATTCGATTATGAAGGATGACGTTAGTGCCACAAAAATCTCTGTGATGTACATGGAATAGTTAATTAATTAAAGGACCTGCTAATTGCTACTTGAGGTACTGTGCAGAGATGATGAAGAGTGCTTGGTACAAGGTTAGGATCTCAGTTTTGAGAGCACATTTTCATTTAAAAGATTTCTTTAAAGTACATCCTAATTTTTTAATGTTTTTTTTCAGGTTACTGTATCTAGTTCAGACTCAAGTGTTCAATTGAGCTTCAATTAATTATAATATATAGTCAGGGTTCTTTAGCTGGGATAGATTGATGGAGAAGCTTTGTTTCATTTGGTGCAGGTGGCACTGTTTAATAAGCACAAGAGTGAATAATGTAGTGTTTGCAAAGAGAAATAAATGCAAAATAGAGAGGTGCAATTAGATCAACTCAGAGAAATAAAGGATAAATATTAAGTGGCCAGGTATCTTGCAAAATATCAAATGAAATAGTAATTAGTACCTGATTTAAAACTGCCATTTTAATTTATGATTATCTAAAAACACTACTTTAAAATAAATCTGGTAAGGAAGTCTTCTGCCTTCATTAGGTAAGCACATTTCAGTATCTGAAAAATGGCAGACTGTTCAAACCCTCTGTGTTATTCTTCTGATACTGAGTGCAGAATAGGGTCCGAATGTACAGCAGAGATTTCAACAATGAACTTCTAAATTGTGTTATAAAATATCTTAACCTTTAATGTTCTTTAATTGTTGCTATCTTGTGTTGGAGAAAAAATAGCCGATGGAAAATTAGTCCTTAAAAACTTGAAAACCACTGTCTAAAAATTAATAGCAACGGAGTTTCTTTATGCTTTTCATGTATGTACTAAATATAAAATAAAGTTGCAGGAGATTGTTTAAAAGAACCACTAAGCTAGGGGTAGAATTGTGATAAAAAGGGAAGTTCTTGAGAAAGGAAGTCTTCTAATTGCACACAGGAAAATAAAAACAAGTATATAGGACTGAAAATAAAAAATAGCAGCTAAGGAGTATGCTATTTCACTTTAAAAATATGTGGTAGCTAAGAGGATACTCTTGTGAGCTACTTAACAAAAGAATGTGACTGTATTAGGCATTTCAGCAACACTTCTGCAACTAAAAATTCAGCTGTAGACAGATTTTCCACAGACGATTCCCCCCTACTGCTAACCTCTTAAATACACCTATAAAATACAAAATGTTTCCAATCACCTCCAATAAAGGAAGCTTCCTTACATTAAATGCATCTAATATTTGTGTTAGAAATCTGAAGTGCTTTCTGATGTGGTTAAATTCACAAAGAAAAGTGGCTGTAGAACAGAGAAGAATGTATTGCGCACATCACTGAATATTTGCAGATGGATAGAGAGCTGTGGAAGTTTACTTAGAAAATATGGAATGAATCATATTCTGAGTCCCTGCTTATTCAGAAGAGGCAGTACTGGAGGAGCCTTTCTCACAAGCCCTACTCCTGTTATGCAGCCATGTTTACCAAATCTGGGATGCACCCAATCAGGGCAGCTCCCAAACCTCCAGGATTGGTTGATGTTGAACTTGTAAAATGTTTATGAGTGAGTGTTTGCCTGGTAATGTAGCCCTGGGTGCCCTGCTGTCAGCATGGAATGAGTGGTACTATTGCACACAGAAGGGGTATGGAGGGGCGAGGGAAGGGGAACCAGGAAGCCACAGGCAACTTTCTTATCTAAATCCTTTATGTGTGCTTAGACAAAATAGTCTTCACTGAAAAAAAATGCCTTCACTGCACTGTTAAACAAAAGAAGAAATAAAAAAGAATTGTCCATTTACAGTAAAAATGTGTTTCTGCAAATAATTTTATTACAGTTATTTGATCTTCAACTGTAAAGCAACCAGATCAGCAAACTGGCCATTAAAGAACTCTGTAGTAAATAGATTAAATATAAATTACTATTAAGTAACATCTACACTGCTAGATGCAAGAAGAAACATTTTTTCCCATCTTTACCATGTACTATGCCTGAAATTTACTGAAATTATTAGCAATTGCCACTAAATATTTTGTAAAAATCATTCTATTTAAGTTACTACGGTGGATGCTCCAGTCAAGCAACCAGGTCCAAAGATACCACCAAAAATCTATATTCCTCAAATTAACACTCCACTTTTATCTAAAATATACAGCTACTGACCTTCGCAATCGTATTTTCTTTACCAATTCACTGTAATAAAAATGAACATTTTGTCGTCACTTTGGGAAATTGTGCCAAACACCTTAAAACACATGTCACATGCCAACTTTACTTCATTTTTCTCCTCGGGGAATAGATACATCTGGAATCATAATCACAGATAAAAACCTTGACAAAATTGCACATGAGCCAGCCCCTCTCCCCAACACCTACCTTTTCATAACATTTAATACAATATTAATATCGGTTACTAAAAAGGCTTCCAACCTTTACATTTCTGACATAACATGTTCAAACCTATATTTCACACTTCTTGTTCTGTTTTAAGTTCAGTGGATTTAACAGGACTCTGGAGAGAAGATCATGTGGTTGAAGATTTCCCTCCCTCTTTGACACCCGTAGAGGTAGTTTTGGAATTGTTTAAATAGCTGTGGCTATATAAACTAAAATATGTAAGAGAGCTTATTTCTCTCCCACTTGCATAGATACATGCTTGCATTTTTATCTGAAATCCATAGCCTGACAATCAATGACAAGCAATTAGTATACAACATCTGGGCAAAACATTCTGAATATTTTCCTTTTAAACTTCAGTATTTATTTTTGTGCCTATTCCTGGTTTCCCAGACAAATACAATTAACTAATATTATAGAAGAATATTGTTTGGTGTTCTTTAGCAGTGATTGACAGTTTTTCAAATCAAAATAAAACACGTTCTTTGCTGATCGCTTTCTTTAAAGTGTGCTCTTTACACTGTCTTCAGCTTGGTTTGCTTCTGAGACAGCTGCAAATTTTGTTCTGTCTGGAGTGAATGGTAAAAGTACACTTCCAGTAGAGCCTATGCTGTCCTCAAAATACGTGGTTGAGGTAATGTTTGGTAGCTAATGTCTGGGTTGAGATTTTACTGTATACTTTTATAAAACACTCATTAGCTGGTATTACAAAGAAATAGAATTTGAGAACTTTGCAAATTTTCATGTATTATTGTGTTTGTAATTAATACCGTGCAGGAAGTATCCAAGGCAGCTCGCTGTATGTCTTTGTTCAGGTTAGAATGGTGATAGCAACCTCTTCTTGTTATATATTTAGCAGCTTTGAAAGACATTTTTTTAAACAGCAAATGTACTAGCTTTAAAGCAAAGGACATTAAATGGGTTGCCAATTACTCATTCAACAGCTCTATGTGTGTGAAAAAAATGCATACCACCAATTTTCCTGAGACAATCCATTTAGATTTCCTGTGACTCACACACCGTTTTTGCACTAACTGGATAAGGATGGTGATCATTCAGAAAGAGGAACAGATAGAAAGTATCTCTTACCGTTCAATACTAAAAACGTCTTTACATATGCATTCATTACAGTTTAGGGACAGCATCTGTGACAAGAATGTCCGCTTAAAAATTGGTATGGTGTTTCTTAATAAGATTATTTCATTATTCTCTTTCACTTTAAAATGACCCGAAATGTCTCATTTGTTATATAAAGAGCATAAAAAGTGATATACGAGTGGAGTAATAATTTCCTTGAATCATTTCAAGTCAGTCTATAGAGTCTCTGAATCCGAAGCCTGTTAGTCTCTCTCCAGCAGCTCAGGGAGATGAAGAGCTGAGCTCTACTTGCTGACAAGAAGCAAACTGTCTCACATTTTAGGAGAACAACATCACTGCCTATAAAAATGAAGAAGAGACAAAATAAATAAAACCAGTTAATGTTGTAGTTAACTTGCAAATCAAGTAAATCTGTTGGTACAGTATTTTAGAAATAAATGATAACAGCATCACACCAAACACACATTTCTGAACATATAAGCATTCTGATTTTGATTTAATGGTATATCAGCGTCAGCTATTCCTTCCTTTGCTGGTACACACTTCCTGATGCCTACTGTGAAGGGTGCCCATATTTACAACCGAGTAAGATGATTAATTACACCTTGTCAATCACGGTGCATGAAGACATAACACCACAGCAGACAATGAAGAAGATGCCTGAAGCTACAATTACATTTTAATTCATAGTTTATTGTATGTCCTGATATATTGCAGTCTAATAACCATAGGGGCATCAAAAACATATGAGATATCAATCACTCTGCCCCCTGGTCTTTCATGTTTATATTATTCCACAGCCTTTAAATTACCATAAATAGTTACTTATTTTCTAAGCTTTCTTCTTTCTTACCTTTTGCTTCCATTTATCTTTTATTCTTAGTACCTTTATCCAAGAGCTATAAAGTATTGATGGAAGTTTGTAGTTCACTTAAAATCTGCAACAGCCAACCTGAAGGGCAGCAATTAGCCAGGCCAGCCCAGGCTGGTTGCCTTTGTTGCAGGAGGCGTCGATTCTTTTGTTCTGGCTTAGTCACGGTAGCTGGGTGGAAGCTGGTACCTCATTATGTGGTTGGTCTGTTTGTCTGGTAGGTAGCAGATGGCACTGGAGATGACGTTACCGAGAGAGGCAGGCTAGAGAAACTCAAGACCTGTGATTTGTTCACCTGTCACCTATAACAAAATACAGGTTAAAAGACTTTATTATTTTAGCTGCATTTCTTTTTTAAAAAAACGAAAAAACTCTCTTTTCAAACGAGCCCGTATCCCATTCTAAAAGATTATTTTGCTATAGCGATTTTTCTGTAGCTCATTATTCCATGCGATCCCGGATTTTATTCAGAACAATGTAAATGTCATTCATGTGTCAGTGTGTACATTAGCAGCTTTGTGTTTACATTCTGTTACTTTCCTTGTGTTTTGGTAGCCAGGGTTGGATGTCTTCTCATGTTTGCATATCCATTAAGGAGACAATCAGGGATAGCCTGGGAGCGGGGGTCATGCCAGCCCTCCGTACCATGCCATGGGGACCATTGCTCCCCAGCATCCGGGCAGTGTGGGTGGATAAAATATTATGCATTAATTACATTTTATATACATATAAAATCTTTATGGTAAATAGCAGTGTCAGATAAAGTATACGAATCCGTGACCTCTTAAAACTCTAAATACACAGAGAAAGTTTGCAATCAATTACATGATAGGAAATTAAACCGGTATTAAAATGCTTACGGATAATGGAGTGTGCAGCTCTGAGGAAATATGCAGCAAATTCTTTAAGTAAAGGCAAGGCAAAGGTGCCCACAGCAGCGTGCGGCGTTGGAAGTGCCGGCTGAGCTCCGGGCCTCCTCTCAGTGCTGGGAGGCAGGTTACCCCTCAAGATGGTACCTGCAGAGTCTTGCACCGGTCTTAACACCTTGCAGAGTCCTGCAGCATAAGGCAGGAATGGATGCACCATTTTTACCATCATCTTCTGCAGCTCCAATAATGAGAAAGTTGCTTTTTCCAACCTGAATTAAAACACGACTTTCCGTTGCTTCCAAGCTCGGGTTTTGGGGCAGCGTTTGGGTAGCTCCCCCCACCGCTCGCGGGTCCCCGGCGGATCTCGGGGCCATTTCACCCCTGCGAGCGGCGCTTCCCCCGCGGCTTGCGAGACTGCGCGGAGCGATGCGCACAGGTGTGTGTGGGGGGCAGCACTGCCGCAAGGGCGTCCCGGGACGCGCAAAGCGGGCATCGATACAAGAGGAGTCGGCGGGGTAGCGAAGGGCAGGCTCCTGGCCGCGCTGCACCTGCCGGAGCGCGCAGCGCCCGTGAGGCGACACGCGGGAGCGCGGCCTCGCTGCTCCCCCGCAGCGGGGACCGGCTCGTCGGGAGCCTTCGGGCTTCCCGGGCACCCTGCGGGCCCTCAGGAAGAAGCGCGGAGCCCAGCAGGCCCCCTGGCACCGGGCGACGCTCGCAGTTACGGCGTGGCCGGCGCCACCTTCGCGGAGCGGGAGCCGCGCGCTGGGCTGCGTGCCGCTAATTGGGGCCGGACCGCGCGCCGCTAATGAGGGGCTGCGCCCCGTTAATTCGGGACGTCCTGGCTGTCGCGATCTGCAGGAAACTTTTGCCCTGGCGCAGAGGTCCCCGTGCGGGAGCAGCCGCCGCG
>VZSV01000068.1:531952-546285 GCA_013398735.1 Nothocercus julius | reverse complement strand
TCCTTGTATTTTCCCATCTCCAAAATTTAACTCCATGTCTCCATAACACTCCAGTCCTCATTAAGTTTATTTATTGCTTCTGTTTCCACCTAATACATTGCGTCTTGCAGTTCTGAGGGGCTTAATGCTTCTTTTATTTTGTAGTGATCCTTTACAGTTCCGCTAAGCGTTTTTCATATTTTTGGTAATTAGTGTTTCACTTCTTTTACTTCCGCAGTGAAATACTCCTTTATCCCTGGGCTGTTTTAGCTGAAGAGTGGTGGAAGGTAGTAGCTGGTGGTGAGGATTGCGCCCAGAGGATGGTACTGTTGGAGGCACCTCAAGAAAACAACTCAGAGTGATGCTTTGTCTAGGATCACTCTGATGAGCTTTCCTGGCTGTTATGAGTGCTTTCTCATATTTATTTTGGCCTTTTTGTTTGAAAATTAATTTGGGCCACAAAACAATCACACAAAAAAGTTTGCTTTTTGTATTTCTAATCTGTCAGAGGAAATACTACAGGTTTCTGAAGCCACTGAGGCAATTTTTCAAATCCCGAAGTTCATCTATCCTAGTTTGAAGGTTGGGGAAAACTCTGCCTGATGTTGGTTACTGAGATAGTGTCACTTGTAAATTCTTCTGAGACGGAGAGGTTGGCATTCCATCTGTGTCATTTATTGAACATGCTGTAATTCACTGACACTGTTGATCTCAAAAAGCATCATTAGTATTAACCCGCCTTACATACTGAAGGCATACGGACTCCCAAATATATATGCATACATCCCAGTAGTAAGAAGTCTCAGTATTCTCTATTTTACTATAAAGCATGTTTGTAAACTGTTGTATGTTGGATATGTTCAGGTCTCAGTTCCGCTGGTGAAAGACAATGTTTCTTTATGTATCCTCAATAGAATATATTTTAATATAAAATACCAGAGAGCAGACAAAGACAAAGACAGCTGTCTCTTGTACAGAGCCCGGTGAGCTTCCCCAGCGTCTGCGGCAGAGTTCCCAGCGCTTTCGGAAATGGCTCTAGTGCCCTTGCTATGGAGATAGTCCCACAAAACATGGAAGGGGGTAGTTTGTTGGTGGATGAGAGGAGAATTTGGCCCAGTTCTTCGTGATGTGCGATATCAGAGTTGGAAAATGTGACTCCTCTCTTGGCTGTACATTCAGTTAGTCATCAGCTACTCATGTCCAGGAGCAGAACGGCAGGGAAATGTCACATACTGCTCCATAAATTACATTTCCTTTAGTAGTTCTGTAATGAAGACTATTTTCTTTAAGTAGCGACATTAGAATCACAGTAAGTCTATTTATATTTTGTGCCCTGCATTTTTATTTATTTTTGCTCATGTTTAATTTCGTGTTTGCAAATTGATTTGTATACCTCTTGTACTGCAGCCGGGAACACATGCCTATTATGGTAGGCTTTCATTTCCAATTAAAGTAACCGGCTAATTGTGAGCTGACTAATTGGCACAAATATTATTCTTTGCGAACTGATCTTTCTTACTCCAAGTTCAGAAAGGGAAGGTGGGAGCAGGGAGCCCTAAAAGATGTGGTTTGCCAGCTGCAGGTACGTCTAGGGGCCGCTCCTCTCCCCGGGACTTTGGAATATTCCTGTCGTGGCAGAAGCAGTTCAGCAACGTGACCGCTCCCGTTCCATGGACATGGCGTGTGCCTGTCGGAGTGGCTGCCCCGGAATGTTTCTCTGAAGGCGCTTCTGCCCGCGCTCTGGCTTTGGGGACGCAGTCACCAGTAGTCAGCAAGCACGAAGTTTCTCACAGTGGTGTGTTGGTACCTATGCTCCTTCCAGCAAAGCTTTCCGGTGGGGTAGTGAACTGCAGCCCTTTCCTGAGGCTGCATCCACAGTATCTCCTACAGTCCTGTGCCGGCCGCGCCAGCAGTAACCAGAACAGAATAGTCAGAATGTGCGTGCAGTGAATGCACAAGGTTTGCTTTGTGGTGCAACATCCACTATGCTTCTCTCTGCATTCCTCCCCATATTATTTAGTAAAATGCAGAAAAGCTAGATGTCTCCCAGGTAGCTGTGTGAATTAACAAAATTGTGCTTAAAAAATTGTTTCTAGCTCAAGCTATGCATATTACTAATATATTATAGTTGCAACAGTGGAGACTCGATAAACAAAAATTGAAATTATCTTAGGCGATTGCGTGGGCATATTCATGGCATTACCTGAATTCTTTGAAGTACTTAGGCATTTATTTTCAGAACTTTCCTGTCCTTTAGAAGATGGTACTTTATGCCTGTTTCACAGCTGGGGAGCTGAGGCACAGAAGGCCAAGCCGGCTGTGCAGAGCCCTGCAGAATTGCTATGTACCGTGTTAACTGCCGAGCCCTTCTGCCTAGCGGTTGAGTTGCAGACGTTCAGCTCTAGCCAGGGTCTGGTAGAATCAATGGTTGGTCTTGCAGCTGCTTTTATTTTTCAGTGAGAGATTTGTTCCATATTTTTCTTGCTGGATTTGAAATAGCTCAGCCCTATGATACATTTGGACAGAAAAACACTAAGTACTTCCCACTGATTTTGTCTGTTCTTCAGTACTGAAGACCAGATTCCTAATTGTGCAATTGATGTGAGATAAGTCCTTCTGGAACGATTCTTCCAGCTACGTATATCTGGGTCATTATTTCCTTGCTTTGTTGCGGTAGCGGTGCAGGTGCAGCGCCGGTCAGCGATGTGAGCGTGCCACTCTGGCCGTTCTGCAGGGGCTGCTGTGCGGGCTCTGGCTCTTGCGCACTGCCTTGCATGGCTCCGAGTAACAGCTCAGATGGCGGAGAGTCAGGGCGCGTTCCTGCACCCGAGAGAGCAATATTCCATTCCTTCAGTTCTCTTCAGTGTAAAGGCTTTGCTGAACACTTTCATATCCTAAATGCATACCCGAGTACTGCAATTGTGATCATTATTTTATGTGATTCCTTTTTAATATAAAGAAAAATATTTTCAGAATTTAACCAATATTTAGATGTCCTTTCAGCAATAATACAAATATTTATGCTGGACCACTTTCAAGATCTTTATAACCATTAGCCACTTAATATCTGGGGCTCTTCAATGTATAAATATATATATATATATATATTTATGAACATTAGTGTAAAATTATGTGTTAGTATATATATGTGTGTATATGCAGTTAGACTAGAGACTGTTTTGCTTTAATTGCGAGTTAAGAGTGGTGCCCGTACGTGTCAGCAGTGACTGTCTCTGAGCTCCTCATTACGTTTCGCATTTGTTACCACTAATGGCAAAGGGTAAAAGCATATCGTGGGCAGGGCCCGGGCTGCTTTCCGAGGTAGGGGAGTTAGGATTTCTGCATAGGTGGTCTGGCCGTATAGCAGCCGCGTGAGCTCCGCGCACCCGGCTGCGCTGTATGCGCCGTGCCGGGCAATCCCACAGCTCGGTGTGTAAGCACAGCAGTTTTCACCCCCTTCGCCCCTTTCTGTGGCAGGAGCACAGGCCGGGAGCCCCGTTGCATCCGCAGTGGAAAGACTTGCTCATATTCCTTAAAGCAGCCCGTGTGGGGACGTGGTGATCCGCACTGGGTCACTTGCTTGGACTGTAACAGTGACATAAGCCCTTCCGATAACTCAGCCCCGCAACTTGTCGGCTGGCTTATATCAGTACAGTAGCTGGTATTGACATACGTCGGGTTGAACCTAGGGTATTCAGTGACATTTTGATATTTAAGTAGTATTTTATACCTGTGTTTCATATGAGTTTCACAAACACATTTCATTATATCTGTTTTCAAATAGATTAGACATGTATTTTATCTTTAAACAAATCCTGCAGGCAGTGGAGAGCACTATTAACTTGGACCTAAACCTTGAAATTTAATTGGAGAAGATGAAGTCATAGCTTTTGTCCTTTGTTCATAGTCAGATAATGAAGAGATAATGCAAGAAGTAGCAATCCTGGAAAAATATTTCTGTCTGTGGATATCATTCCTTCTGCGATAACAGTTTTAAATGAGCTTTGAGTCTTTAATGCTATTCAAATCTCTACCTTCGTTACAGTACTTAAAAAGTACAAAAGCGGAGACTGGGGTAAGCGATGGGGACTGAAGCGTTCGAGAAGGAAGGAATAGAAAAGAGTGAGGGAGAGGGGCAGTCGTCCGAGGAAAGCGCAGTTGCTGCTCAACGGGCTGCACGAGGCCCGTGCGGAGGCAGCCCTGGGGCCCGCAGCGGGCAGGGTGCCCTGGGCAGGGCTGGGCACCTCCTGCCTCTCCTGGGAGCTGGGCTAGAGAGGCAGCTTTGTGAAAGTCGTTATTTGGTAGGCATCAGATGCTTGGTTTCTTGCCCCGTCCTGACAAATACTTCTGGCAGGGAGGCCATGGGGGCTGCCAGATTCCTAGGCATCCTTCTGCGCCGGCTGCAGGGAAAGGCCCCCCTGCTCCCGCCTCGCTCCCTCGCTCCCGGCAGGCTGCTTGCTCGGAGATCTGCAGGGGAGGGAAGGGGGTGGCCTTGCAGGGCAGGCAGAGGACGCTTCTTGACACTGGGGCTGCTCTCCTAATGTGACCAGTAAAAAGATCTTCCCCAATTCAAGTGATGGTGAATTTGTGAAAATGCTTTTGCTTTTTTCATTACTTTTTTTTTTTTTCCCAACACTGCAGCTCTTTAAATGCTACCCTGTTATATTAAACTATTTCAGGTTTGGTTTCAAAATGCCCGAGCCAAATTCAGACGGAACCTCTTACGTCAAGAAAACACAGGGGTGGATAAGACTTCAGATTCAACACTCCAAGCAGGGACCCCATCAGGTCCTGCCTCAGAAATATCCAATGCCTCCATGAGTCCATCCAGCACTCCCACTACCTTAACGGACTTGACTAATCCTACTATGCCTACTGTGACATCTGTCTTGACGTCAGTGCCCGGAAGTCTTGAGGTTCATGAATCTCGAAGTCCTTCACAGACAACTCTTACAAACCTTTTCTGATGACTCGTTCTCAGTAATTTCTTTAAAAAAGAAATTATTCTTAGTTGAAATTCCAAGTGTATTTTAATAGAGGCTTTGAGCAACTGACTAACCACAATTAGGATCTCTCCTAAAAACAGAAGGAAATGTAGTGTTCTGGTATTATGGAGTATGGACTGAAGAATAACTTGGAAGATCTATTGCAACACAACATTTGTGTAACTGTACAGTTTTGTGGACTGAGCAAGGGAAACAGCAATTAATTTAAGTTGGCTAAAGCTTCTGTATTTTCAAAGACTGCCATGTGCCTTATATACTGTTTTATCTACTTTGGATTCCATGTCTACTTCTCTCTTTTTCTCTCTGTATATTTATGACCAGGGCAAAAATGTTAAGAGTTTGTTACTTTGAATAGTCCTAAGCCTTTCATTGGTTGCTTTGTTGTTTTAGAATTTTAAGGTCAAAGTCTGTTCGAATACCAGAATTTGTAAAATCTAACCAGTAATAAAACCACTTATGGAAACTACTTGGTAATGGCTGCAGTTACATTTAACATTAATTTTGCAATTGAGATAGGCTGATTGTATTTAAATGGATTAGAAAATCACAGTTCAAACACAATATCTGCCTAAGATGAACTCTAAGTGTGTTGTATACATGCCTCCTGTTCCGAAGTGTGTATGGATGCGGAATCCAGCTTGTACAACAGTCTAGGTATTTTCATTATAGAGAAATAAATAATTGTTAGTTGCAGGTAGAAATGATCATGTAATGTTAAAATTCAGACAGACAACTTGTTCGTAGTTGTGTTGCTGAAATGAAACTCGAGTCCACGTGGCGTTTGTGGAAGAGCCTCGCTCTGCTCCGCGGCGCGGCCGCTGCCCTCGGGGGGCCGCAGGAGCCTCCCGCCGAGGGGCATGCTGGCAGTGTTGTCCCCAGGAAAGAGAATGAGCTGTTGCAGGATGGGTTATGACGTTGCGGGGCGAAGATGAGACAAAATTATGGCCTGACAGTTTTTTTGTAATGCTTTGAAGGAATAAAAAGCTAGGGAAGAATATGATATAACCAATTCTAATGAAAATAGTTATTCCTTTAACTATTCTGGACTTTTCGAATTAACTTACTCCATTCTCCAGATAAAATTTGTGCAGAATATCACTGATACTTAGAGCTTTTCCCTATCATTTTTAAAGATGCTTTTTTCTGTAATTAAGGAAATAATGAGTATACCTCAACATACCTTAGAAAAATGAGTGCACCCCATGCTGTTTGCCCCGTGGTTTTATAGACTGTGGTGCATAACCTGTGTATGGCTGCTCCTTGTCAAACCTGTTACAATTGGATTTTCCATCCGGAATGTTAGGTTATTAAGTGGCTAGCTCTCTAAACCTGATGTGTCATTCCCTCTGGATCAAAATTGTTAAAAGATTTTTCTAGATAAACAGCAGGATAGGTACCAAGATTCAGGTCTTTTGCCCTTCTCAGTGCACTGAAGATGATTTATTAGGCCAGACTCTGTGGAAACAATGTTTTGGTTTAAAAATGCTATATTTATTCAGCTTTCTCAGCTGAAAATTTGCCATTCCTGTGCATGCCAAATTCCTAGGGAGATCAGTGAGGGATCTCAGTGTCTGAGGACTGTGGGATAGAAATGCTGACATAATTAGGTCATTTATTAACCTTTTTTTCACAGTCCAGCTTTAAAAAAGTTCAGGCGAACTCCGTGGAAGGCGAGGTAGTCCTTCAAAACCTGCCCCCGTCCCTCGGAGCTGCGAAAGGGATGAGTCCTCTGCAGCAAGCCGGCTGGCATAGCGTAGGCTTTTACGTTTATGCACTATGATGACATTAGAAAAAAATCAGGTTGAATTAATAACCTTTGCTAGTTTGTCATCTTTTCCTCATAATATTAATGTCCAATAAGGAAACTACTGGTTAGGGGACTGTAACGAGTGCATACCTGCCTTTTAAAGCTGTTAAGCTGCAGATATTCTACTGTATGTGTTGTTTTGTTCGTTGTCACATACCTTGGAGATTTTATCTTTATGACATGTTAGGAGGATCTTTTCTTGATTTAAAAGGCGATGTTGGTCTAATGTTAAATGGATACTGCCCATAATTAAAAATCCTGTGTATTGACTTGTAACCAGATAAACTGAATCCTGAATTCCTAAGTGTTATGGCAAATGTAGCTGATAACAATTCAAATGGTTCTTTAAAATTGCAGTGCTATGATTTGTGGTCTTGTATTTTAACTACCTGAATCCACATGGATGGAAATATCTTTCAAATCAGTTCTCAATATTGCCTTTTCAAGTAACTGAAATTCATGGAGGGGAGTACTCTAATGTTAATATTATCTGAAACCTATAAAAGACAATTAGATGAATTGTCTGGTTTAATCAAATCAGGGATTTTGCATATAAATAAGAGACAATATTCTATGTAGGGCCTTTATGTAGGTGCATTAGGATTCACTCACTGGCTCCAATGACCTATGTTGTCCCCATGACTGTTTCAATCCTGTGGTATTGTTTGGTTGTTTAGAGCTTGTTGGTTTTGAATGCTGTACATTTTTTTACTACTGCAATCCTAATGTTTCTTCACATACTTGTACAGTTCCACATTTGATGTATTAGTCTGAAATTCTGTTAAAAACATGAACAAAAATGGAAATGATATTTCTTTGGAAGTGTATTTTTAATGTATATCTAATTTGAACTAGTTGAACATACTTCTTTACATTTTGCATGATAGGTGTGTAGTTCATTTTTTAAATATGAAAGAGACTTAAGAGTAACTTAGATTGAGAATATAATGAAACCTATACAAATATGGAAAATACATACAATGATTTGCTACTTTTTGACTCAAGAAGCTTTTTGAAATACACTTTATCTAGTTTATTTACAATAATGCAGATATCTTGTCTTTGAGTTCATCTCTAATGCAGAATATAAAAAGGGATTATGCTTTAGAAAAACTTCCAAGTGCCCTTGCTTTTCGGCAGCCAGACAACGAGGATGTTTGATCTGAAGAGTGCTGGAAAAATGTATTTCGACCTATAGTGGAGAGGGAGAGCATTGGCGTAAAAGACATATAATCACAATTTAAAATTTCTTGATACAATTAATAGCTATATTTCATTAAACTTTTTTTTTTTTAATTCAAATTATATAATTTGGGAGGAGAAGACCAAGAATATAGTATTTTTGATAAATCGACTTTTGGTCACTGCGAGAAAGGCTCCTAATGTCTACATTGAGTACAGTGGGAAGAGATTAGCCTGGCTGTTTTAAGGAGATTTTTTTTTCCCTTTTGTTTCCTTTCCATCTTTTTAACCTTGATCCTTCCACAGAACACACTGTGAACTGCTGGCAAAAGGCTCGTTTTGCCCTTGCAGGAGGAGCGGACGATCTCTTGATCGTCTTCCAGCCACACATTTGATTTGCTCCCACCTACAGGCATGCTTCATGTGGCTCTGGGAATCGCCCTTCATTTGCCTTGTGTGTTTGGACTGCCCGTAACTTCTACAATGGGAACCCTCCAGCACACTCAGTGCTGCAATTATTTATTTCTACCTCTGGAGGATTTTTTCCCTTTTAGACAGGGAGGATGTAAACCTTCCTTTCAATTTATTTTATCCCCAGCTGAAATAAAGACCTGATCTGTAAAATACCTGGCCCATAGATTTTCCACATCACTTTAACTGGTATTTAACAGGGCTATAGGATGAACTCCATGTGCGACATGCCAGGCCTGGGGCAGTGCGAGATCCTTGTGCGTCCACTGTTTGCTGCACGCCGTTTGTGCAGGTACCAGCCCTATGAGCTCTACGCACTTCTGCTCTCCACGTGTATAATACTCCATCTCCACTTCCAGAAGATAAGGCCTCTCTGTCTTACCCTGTGAGCTGCCTTGCAATCATTTTGTCCGAGGCTGCAGGAACTTTGTGTTGAAGTCTCGATACAGCAGATGAGGGAAACCCTTTTGCACCTAAGGCCGTAGTTGCGCTGCGAGGCCGCGGCACTGCTCGTGTGCAGGGCAGGGCTTGGAGAGACAATCGTCTGCTTTTATCCTAGTTAGAAGGAAAACAGGAGCCAGTGTTAGGTTATTAATCTAAATTTAATAAAGATGTGTTTCAAGAATATCTTGGAGCTGCCAAGTTGCTTTAGAAAGGGAATAAGGAGGGCCCGATTTTGATGTGTGGGAAGCCGCCGTGGTTACAAAGATGAGCAAGGAAGCCACACGAGTGCTCCCCTCTTCACTTCCATCGGTGGACAAAGCCTTTAATTCATTGTAGGCTTTGGCCGGAACTCCTAAAATGAGGTGATTTCAGCCTGGGAAGTGAGGATCAGACTGGGCTCAGTGCATGGCAGTAGACGAGCATCAGTAATGTCCCCAAAAGGGACGGGGAACGTGTCTGCACTCGGAGCGGTGGCCCCTTGCACAAGCAAAGGCACCACGGCTGCTATGCTGGACCCCGTGTCCCTGTGTCCCCGGCCTCGCGTCACCTCTCCTGGTGACTTAGCAGATGGGCTGCCCCTACGAGGAGCGTGGAGGAGCCAATAAGCCGTGTTGGCAAGCAGTGGTAGTGGTGTGTAATGAATACCCCGTCTCATTTTGCTTACATTTCTTATTTTATAAACCACGTAAACACGTAGCCTTTTAGGATCTGCAGTGTTACAGAGGCAATTTTAGATTCTTTTCCTGAAGCTTTGGTTTCATGCCATGAAGATGAGCAGATGCTGACTTGCTTTATTCATTCTCTATCGCTATCCATAGTTCAAAACGCGTTAGACAAGAAGTGGCAGTAACCAAAAAGCCCAAACCTTCCATTCATATGAACTGCACTTCTCTGGCTGTTTGTAGGGAATTTTAACTCAGGGAGAGGGAGAGAGAAATCCATCTCAAAAGTGATTTCCACCAAAGCAGTGAGAACTGATAGGCCAAAAGACAGTAGTTTTTTTTTTTTTTTTTTGCTGCAACTGTTCCCTTTTTCCACCCAGCCATTGATACTAATCAACCATGAGTTTGTTCCCCCATCTGGTAGAAACAGAATTGTGCTGGCCCAGAACCACAAGTGGCCTTTATCAATTTGTCAGTTTTTAAAAGAATGGACAAAAGGATATCCCAGGCCTCTAGTGCATCCCCCGGCACACCAGTACAGTGTGGGCAGTTCTTCCTGGCCTAACTGCTGGAATCTTAAACAAACAGGTCAATAAATATGCCCACGTTTTCTTGTTTGGAGCAAAGCACAGTGCTTATAATATGCAGCCTGGTGGCAATAAATTCAGACCTAGCAATATCATTTGGCATGCTAATGCCTTGCACTGTGCAAATTATAATTATTTCCTAGAAAATTCCATTTCTGTGGAAATTCTTCTGTTGTTAGAAAAATCACTGTAAAAAGCACGTGTTTGTATATATTATTACATTATGTCAGTTTATTAGATTGTAAAATCCATCACTTAACAGAAAGTAACATTTTTGCAACCAGAGAATAAGAACTAATTAAGCTTTTCTTTTAAGATAAAAGCCTTATCTTGCTGTTGTGTAATTTGGTAAGAGCTGAAACAAGAGGGACACAGACATTTGAACAGTGCTGCACAATTGTGTGGTGACCTGGTCTGACTGATAAATATCTGCAGCGCCTGTATCCAGGCGCGTACGGATTAGTGTGTAATTAGTGCTAGGGAAGTCACCATGAATTTGCAGCACTGCAAACACAGAAATAACCATATATTTTTCTTGCAATGACACAGAACTAACCAGGCTGTTATCCATCCACTGCATGGTAATTACTGCGTAATTTAATGTTCCTGGGTTACTATTAGAAAACAGTGAGAAGATATTTATGCTTTGGTAATTTAAAGTGTTCCTAAGAAAGGGTTTTGAATTACCAGGAGCATATTGGGCCAATAAAGAGTAACAATGATAAGGAGCTCTAATTCATGTAATATTCGGGTTGGCTGAACATGAATGTTATTAGACAGCTAGAACCCCTTTCTTGCCCCCGAAGGCAGATTCTCCGGGTGGCTCCATGCGCTGCTCCGTGTGGCCTCTTGGGCTCTCCCTAGCGCCCACGAGTCCAGCTGCCGTCCAGACTCTGTAGGTACCGCTGCCGTAGTGAGATTCCGGACCGACAGCTTCAGCTCTTCCAAACTGCGGAGCCCCTGGCACTGATGCTCGAGTTGCAGACTGGTCTGGTGCGCGTAACCCTGCTGGCTGCAGGGCTGCCTGCGTCACCACGCGTGCGCGGATCCCTCGGAGGCAGCTCCAAAGCCCCTCTGTCCTCCTCGCTTAGCATATGACCTGGCTGGGCGTGGAAGCTGGCAGGCAAGCGCGAGCTTCCCGGGAATGGGGAAGTACGCCGCGCTGTGCCCGCGAGCCTGCGCTGCTCTCCGAGAGGCAGGTTCCCCTGCAGCACTGTCTGCAGCGCTGCCTTTCATCTGCACAGGGCTTTGCAGGAGACTTCCTGGGATGTTCTGCCGCGCTGGATGGCTGTGGGTGTGTTCCGGAGATGATATGCTTAAAGAAAACAATCATAGATATTCCTATCAGTCAGCAACTATTTCAGTCAGCTCTAATTAATACAGACTGAGACTTTCTTCATTTCATATTCACTTGGCACTGATTCCTAATACATCACCCAAACATGCTAAATGATGGCAAAAGGGAAATGCAGCCAACGTCACTCATGTTACAGAAATAAGCCTCATCGCACACCCTCTGGTAGCCTCCTTTTCATGTAATCCCCATTTGCAGCCTTTATTTATCTTAGTGTCTTTTCCAGTTCTCCGACGGTTGTGCCTCCGGAGCTCGGGATGCGTCTGGGTTAACGCTCTCCTCCGGGGCAGCCTCTCCCGCAGCGCTCGTGCGCACGCTCCCACTCTGTCTTTCTGTCTTGTCCCGCTGCCTGCACACACCAAAACCCACAAGCGCTGACAGATTCTCCTGAGCCCCCTCTGGCTACGCCAGCACAAAAGAGAAGTCACTGAAAAGATATTTGCAGCTATTTGTACAGCTATTCTCCCTCCAAGGGCTCCAGCTCCTGAGGGTCTGTGTTGGGAGAGCAAGGGGTAAGCAGGTATCGTCATTAACACATGCCTTAGAAGAGACTAAAAGTGAGGCTGCTTCTACGTTTTACAAGATCTGCATAAGAATACAATTCATTCCAATTCCTCAGTTATAGTGGGGCGTGATGCCAGCTGTTTAAAGGGGCAGGACTCTGAATTTCTCTGTTCCTTCTTTTGCATATGTTGGTTGGAGGTGAGACCAAGGTAGGGCTGGGAGCACACAAAGCCCGTCCTTCCTCCCTCCCTGGAGACAGCCAGGGTCCCGGGAGCTTTGCACCTGAAAGAGGGTGAAGATCCGGTCGTACACCAAAGTCACGGGAAGAGAGCTTGGGAAGCTCGCCGGGCCAGAGGGCAGGAGCACCGGGTTTCAGGATAAGGAGAAGTTACAGCTAGAGCAGCCTCCACGGCCGCTCTCTGCCGAGGCTCTGGGAGCAGTGCTGCATTCCTGCTGCACGGGGCCTGTAACGCGCGCAGCGAGCCGTACGCACTGGGTGCACCTAGCCGCTCAGGAGCCGGCCCGCGTGGGAGTGCCGTGCGGGAGCACCATGCCGGAGCACTGTGTAGGAGCGGGAGCGCCGTGCGGGAGCACCGTGCAGGACCACCGTGCGGGAGAGGGAGCACCATGCAGGAGCGGAGCACCATGTGGGAGCGCCATGCGGGAGTGGGAGTGCCATGTGGGAGCAGGAGTACTGTGTGGGAGCACCATGCGGGAGTGGGAGTGCCGTGCGGGAGCGGGAGCACCGTGCGGGAGCACCATGTGGGAGCCGGCCTGGGGATGGTGGCGGCTCCCTGCTGCCTTCTGCCGCTCAAGCTCCGCGTCGGAAATACAGAGGGGACAGTCCCAGGGCATCGCGCCCACTGCCTGCACACACAGGGCTGCTCTCTCCGGCTCTCCTCGTTACATGGATTTACTTAGCAGCAAACCTATTGTTAGCTATGAATAATTAACAAGGAAAGATGTCACTTACTGCACCAGGGCTGTACCTTCCTGCTGCCTGAATTTCCATCTCAGCAGAACCGATAATGGGAAACCGTGAGCCCCATCTCACAGCTCCTGCAGCGGTGTTGATTTGGGGTGTGTTTCTCGCCTTGGTGTTTTACCCAGCTGTTGAAAGCGACAAAAACAGATTCCATAAAACACAGAAAAAAATGCAGCTGGGCTGAACTCAAGTATTAACAAAGGATATTCCCTCGGCGCACACTAATCTCCTGCCCTCAAACCCAGGAAAGATTCGGTTAAACTCACAACCGTTTTATAGTCTCTGCAGAACCATAGAAACTTAGGGACCCTTTGTTATTCCCCATAAAGAGGAAAGTTATATAGAAGGTGCCCTCCTTAAGCTGGGTGTTTTTAAATACTAACGTTTATTGCTCTACAGTTTCGCTTTAATGTGCGCGTAGAGAACAAGAAAACACCTCGCAGCACTGGCATATTTTTAGGAACAATAAAAGCGTCCTCTGCTAATAACTGGTTACCTCTTTTGTGCAACGGATCATTGTCAGTGATGCGGTTAACGGGACTCAGCAGGCGGGCTGCAGGCCGTGGCGCTGCGCAGCGCGGGCGGCGCCGTCACCCTGCCGGCGTGTTCGCGGTGCCCCATCTCGGCTGCACACGCAGCCCCCGGCCGGGACGCGCGCGACAAGCCTGCCCGTCCCGACCCTTCCCGGTAAATACCAGGGAAGAGCTGGTGTGAGCGGTGCTGGGGACGTCGCCCAGGAGCCTTGGTCGTGTCCTGCCCAAGCCGAGGCCCCGATGCCGCCTGCCCGAGCCCGGTCACTCACAGCAGCTCCCAAAGAGCGCAGCTTTGCCCGTGTTTGCCACAGGGCATCTCTGCTGCTAGTGAGGGGCAACGCTAACGAATGAGGTCGTTTCTGTGCAGTCCTGAGTCAGAAACGGGCAAAGCATCATGTTAAGCTGACCCCAATGGAGGTTTCATGAATAAAAAATGCGAGGCAGCGACAAAGTGTTTCCCGGTGTATCAGCTGCCTTTGTGCGGGGTTCGGCTGCACGCGTCTCACACATCGGCGCTGTGCGTCTCACAGGGCATTAATGCAGAAGTGGGAGAAATCCAGCCGTAATCTCCTCGAGGCTGCAACACTGCTACAGCACGTCATGCCCTGTCCTCACCTGTTGCCAAGGGTTGAGACGTTCCCGGTGCAGGAAGGAGAGGAGAATGCGGGGCGCATTCTGATGGCTGCGGGGCAGGGCGGGCGCCCAGAAGCAGTGGAGGACGTTGCTGTTCCGTGGTGTCTGGCACGCGGCTGCCCCGCGGCGGGCGACGAGCAGGGGCGGCGCGAGGCGCTGCGCTGCGAACAGCTGCCCCGAGGCCTC
>VZSV01000068.1:489269-500745 GCA_013398735.1 Nothocercus julius | reverse complement strand
GCCTCTCCCGCCGCAGCAAGCGGCGCTTGGGAGAAGGAATCGAAAGCCTCTAAATTCCGCAAGCGAAACTGTGACCCTTCATGGTAACTCCGCATTACTGCCGGCTTGTTTGCTGTTTTCTCTGTTCCTCCTTCCCTGCTGCCTTCATTATCACGCTGCGCATCACGAGGGCAGCATGACAAGAATGCAGCGAGACGCATTAGCAGAGCGGCTCGTCCCCGCCCCGCGCGGCGCTCGAAGCGTTCCGAGCCTGGGGGGCGGCGAGGGGGGAAATCTGCCCTTCCGAGCCAGAGGATGTGTCTGAGCGAGACGCACGTTGCAGCCGCCGGGAGCTCCGCGGCGCCGTGTGGCTGTGTGTCCCGCCCGGCATGACGGAGCCGCGTCCTGTCCCCGGGGGCCGGTCCCTGCCTGCTCGGCGCCCTCGGGTTGGGGCTGCCCGTGCGACAGTTCTGCACCAGCACCTGGTTA
Source organism: Nothocercus julius (assembly GCA_013398735.1). Taxonomy (NCBI): domain Eukaryota; kingdom Metazoa; phylum Chordata; class Aves; order Tinamiformes; family Tinamidae; genus Nothocercus; species Nothocercus julius. The sequence continues at coordinate 500,277 of VZSV01000068.1, read as the reverse complement.
GTTCTGCACCGACACCTGGTTAGTTCTGCACTGACACCACCTCCCAGAACGGAGCAGCGGGCTGGCAGATCCTGCTCACACGGAGTTAAACCGTGGTCTTCCCCAGCAGTGCCTTTGGCTGGGCCTCCGTTGCAAACATGCACCTTGCCTGAGAAACATGGAGTTGGATCTTGGTCTCAGGTTCTTAAAGGTAAGATCAAATAGTCGTCCCTCACCACCAGCGTGACTTCGTGCTGCTGAAAGGCGCCAGGATGCCGGCGTGGCAGAGGGTCTTCTCCTGAGGCGCCCCAGGAAGCACAGAAACACAGAATGGTTGAGGCTGGAAGGGGCCTCTAGGGATCATCTAGTCCAGCCTTCCCTCTCTCTCACATGGAAGATGCTGCAAAGCCGCTCCCCACTCGGTCACATTTTTGTTGACCGGCCTTTTTCCCTTTCCAGGAACACATGTGCTTTGCTTTCTCTCCAAATCTGTCACATTTTATTAACTCAGACAAAATGTAGGCAGGCAAACCCCTCTTCGAGAACACTTGCGGTAGTTGTGGCGGAGGCTGCCCGGGCCACGGTGCGGGCGCGCCGGGGGCGGCCGCGCTGCCGCGGGGCAGGACGCTCCCTCCGCACGCTCTCCCCATGCCCTTCCCTGCCAGCAGCCTCCTCTGGCACGGGGGAAGCGTCTCGCAGCGGCGCCCGCGGCCTGGGAGCTGCTCTGGGAGCCCCCGGCCCCGCACCGCCTCGCGTGGAAAAATTCAGGTGTTGCTCAAGATCAGATGGGAGATGTCGCTCGAAACATGTGACTGCCAGACTGCATAGGAAAGATTAAGTTTGCATGTTAGCAGTTCTTGGCAAGCCGCAGATTTTTCAGCTCTTCGTAGTTCATGGAGGAGCCAAGAACTGAGAGGAACAAAGGGTGAAAAATATTTCACTCATCCTGTAAACAGCTAGTTCAGGGACACCCTTAACAGAGCAGAGCAAGTGCGAAACCCTGGATCCCTCCTTAGGCAGGAGTGTTCCCGTCGGAGACCTGAGATCCCATCTGCTTCAGATCTTTGGGAAGCAGAAGTGTGTGTCCTGCATTTGAAGGTGGCAAGTGGGATGCAGCAAATACAGGGACAGTGCAGTGAAAAAGGGTTTGTTCGCCAGGTTGCGCACAGCACATGCATGTAGGTTTGTGTATAACGTACCTGGAAGGCGCTTGTTCTCCATGCTCTTCTCTATACACTTGTTCTTTGTGTATACGAAGCCCATAGTGAAAAGTCATTTTGCAGTCCTGAAGGAGGCATGAACCAAAGGGGAGCTTTGGAGAGTCGCTGCCTCCTGCCACGTCTTGCCCAATGTTTCAGCACGAGGGCAGTTTCCCCTGCTATAAGTACAGGTTTTGCAGAGACACCATGTGCTGCAAAGCAGGAATTCTAAGACTGACAAAAGAGTCATTTTTTAAAACAATTAATTCCTGGGATTTGGCGTTTCAAATCACTGGGTCAAAACCTCATCAGCGTGAAAAAGCTACCGGGCACCTCTCTCTGGACAGTCTCATTAGCCACACGCGATGCCGAGTCTGGGAGCAGCAGGCAGCTCTGAAAGGGGCGAGGGAACGGCCGCGCGGGTACAGAGGGAACGGCTGCATGGGCACGGAGGGAACGGCCACGCGGGCGTGGAGGGAACGGTCGCGTGGGCGCGGATGGAACGGCCGCGCGGGAATGGCGCTCGCGCCGGGGCAGGCAGCACTCGGCTCCGGCGCTGCGGCAGCTCCTGCCTCCGCAGCCGTTCCCGGCAGGCCGCTGCTGCAGCCCTCGTGCGCGCCGCGCTGCTGCGCCGCCTTCGTGCTCCGTGGCGCGCCGCTGCTGGCAGCGCAGTGGGAAGGGCTCTGTGCGCCGCGCCGCTCCCGCCATGCCGTCGGCGGTAATTATGTGTCACCGAAGGCAGATCTGTGCAGAAGGAAACCCATGGACTCACTTTGGAGCCTGGGGACTTGCCCCAGGGTCACAGCGAGGCTCCCCGCCGCGCTCCGTGCGCGAGGCTGGCTGTGCTTTGGGGAAGTTACGGCGCTTTGGCACCGTTTGCAGTGCTGCCCCGAGAGCTGGTGGCACCAGCACGTTCGGCTCAGGGGCTCCTTTGCAGAGGCAAACGCACGGGTGGGATCGCACGGCTCTCTAGCAAAACCCTGATGGATAATCAGACGAGCTGGGCCCTTCGGGAGGCAGGAGCTGCACCGTGGCACAGCGGCGGTTTGGCTGCAGCAGGGCCGGTCCCCGCGCGGCGCTGTCGGGAACGGCCCGTGCGCGGCCCGGCAGTGCTGCCGGGGGCTCCCCCACGCCACGTGCCTCCCACGTGGAGCACGAGCAGCTCCCCCAGCCTGGGGCGTCCCCCAAAATGCAGTGGCTGCAGCATAGCCAAACCCCGCTAGAAATAATGCACGAAGGTTAATGAAATATTTGTAGCTGCTTTAGTAAGTGATTAATTTTTTATTACGTACTGTTACGAAGTCAGCAGAGCAATAGATCGCTTTTAATTGTGGCATGTAATTACCTGCGCAACCTCCGCTGACGTGCCGGTGACCATTCTGGACACATGCTGTCTACGTATGGAACAAGGCAACGACACCCGCTCACTATTCAATGCTCTTTAAGCCACGTAAGAGCCGCAGCGTGACACGGCGGCGAAGGGTCTGTGGCAGGGCAGGCTGGCTGGGCGCGCCGGGAAGGGCCCCGCTCCGCGGGAGCGCGCAGCGGCGCCGCGGGGCTGCGCGGGACTGCGCTTCCTGCAGGGCTCGGGAGCGGGGAATCCTGCACTGCGTAGTGGGAAATGCCCCGCTCAGCACAAGCCACTTGGTGTTTCCCCAGATTGCTTCATTTCGGAACAGCCAAAGTGGGTCAGATGTGACGCAGGGCGGCCTCACTCCCAGCCCTACCCGACGCAGCGGCCTCTGGCCACTGATGGGGACAGGGCGCTGACAGAGGGGCCTCTGGCCAGGCCCAGAATAGCTCCGGCCCGGTACCAAAACGCACCCGCTCAGCAAGCGCGTCTGCCGCGGCCCTTCTGCCCCCTGACGCTCCGAGTGCCCTGCCCGCCGTGCGGGGTCTTCCCAGTGGAAGCGGCAGCTGGAGGGTGCAGGACAGAGCAGCCCCCTGCCCGTGATACCCTTGCAGGGCGCCCTGGGCCACGCGGTGGTTTGGAGCAGGAACCCACCCTCCGCTCCCCCGGATCCCGGTGCCTGCAGTTTACCTGGCAGCTCCGTTGGTTTTAAAACGTAGATCAGTGGTTTGGATTTCCGCACCCGTAGGGGTTTGTGCGGGCGCTGCTGCAGAAGGCAGCGCTCCTGTGTGCACTCGCTTTTTAGGTATCTGTGCAAATCGAGCAGCTTTTTGTTAACGCCGACTAAATAAAAGCCGCCGAAGCAACCTCCGGCATGACTCACTATCTCACTCTCTGTGTCTTGAAGTCACTTCTTAGAAAATGAAACGGGGAGATTCTGCTGCATCCCTCTGATAATTGTCTGCCGAGGGGGTGATGTGAGTAATGATCTAATTTTACCATCTTGTGGTTTGAAGAGGCATCTGGGCTGGTTGCAGATCTGTAATTAGTGCATGGCTGGCAAAGGGTGCCCGACGCGGGCGCTGCCGGCTCCGAGGCTGAGGGCTGGTGCAAGATGCCAACCTGAGAGTCGCCGATGGCACCCACCTCCCGAGCGCGCTGGCCTTCCACAGAGAGCCCTGCAGCTTTGCAAACCCCGGCGGCTGTGCGGAAGAGGATCCCTGCAGACTGCGTGGCCCCGGCCCTGCTGGAGAGCCTGTCCATTTTAACAGGAAAAATATTCCTAGTTTACTGCACCAGCAGGCCAAAAAATGCACAAGAGGTTTGCTGTGGTGCCACAGCCATTCAGTGCCTAAGGATGCTGGTGTGGAACAGGTGAAAATAGCAAGGGGGACAAGGACACTGGGATCGGTAAAACGGAATTCCAGATCTGCCTGGGTTTAAACCAGCAAACGCTCTTTCTGCCTGCAAAGAGGCCTCCAGCTTGCCTTGCTTGATGGTCTATTTGCACAGGCCAGGCAACCAGGCTCTGACGTGGGTTCCTGACCTTGATGGCTGTCGAGGGGGGCCCATTCGTGTGCTCAGTGTGAGACGGGAGCGTATAAAGGAGCCGGAGTGACCTTATTAAAACTCTTCCTTTCCTTCAAATTGATGTTAGGTCAAGCCGCCCATCCGCTTCCGGACCAGCCTGCTGAGTATATCTGTTACTAATCCCATTTATAACAGGCTTTGGCCTTATGTTATTCTGCAGTTTACAGCTTTCCAGGCAAGCCCTGGCTGATGCAGGGCGAAAAACGAGGGCAACACCTCGAATGACAGGAGCAAAGGATCCTGGCCCCCTCTGCACGCAGAGGCCCCAGGCTAGGGCAATAACTTGCACAAGTTATTGTTGCGCAATCCTGCAATCCTGTTGCAGGATTTTGGCTCAGGCTCTCGATCCCATGTGAGCATCCTGTGGGTCCTGGCACTGTCCTGGGAAGCCTTCCCCACGAATCCCGGGTCCCATCAAGCAGTGTTCACAGCTTCCCCAAGTATCCGTCCTGGGAAGTGCTTCCTCACCCGCGTGGGGATGTGTCTCCTGTTCATGCTGCAAGATACCATGTCAAGGACAAGACTGGATGGATGCACGGGAAAAGTGACCTTCCAACGTGCACCTTCCACTGCTCCGAGCTGGGCCCAGGGTTTGGGCGCAAATGAGCGGCACCGCGGGCTCGCCACGGCCGCCAAGCAACATTAAGTATCAGTAATGGGAGTGCTTACTGATACCCTGTACAATTCAACCCTTATCTTTTATTTATAGCTGACAAAGCCCAGAGAAGGAAGAAATACCATCATACTTTAAATAATAGAAGGTAGAGGTATTAAAACTACCCAGGCAGTTACAGTAGTTGCAAAAATGTCTCCCAGCAGACCTGAGTGTGCATACACCGACTGCATTTTTAATTTTTAAAACATATTTCTTTCAAAATTATTCAGCAATACAAGAAAGCCACTTTTATGGGGTGATAAATTACTGTAATAAAGTGTCTTTTGTCCAAGCGCATAAGAAGAAAGCCGTTGCAGGCAGCAAAGACAGGCGTTAGCCCCCTGAGGGCCGAGACCTGTAAGCAGAGGAGCATGTTGATTTGTCTTGCATGATTTTAATTATTTTCAGAGCATCTTCCCTTGTTTTTAACAGCAATTTTGCTTTCAGTTAGCATTTCTGCAAGGCCTGGATTTCTCTGTGAGTTCTGACTGCAGTATCAGACCTTTGCACTGGTCGCAGAGACCTCGGCTGCCCCTTCTCCTGCACCCCAGCTAGATGACTCTGTACCTGCCATTTATGTGCAATTAAAAAATGCTGTGATAAGATTTATATTCCGTTGAAACTTCAGAAACTTCTTGCAAGCATTAACTGAACAGGAGCGGTAGGTGGTAATTCGGGGTCCGTGGCAAGGTGTGGTTGTCACCTGCACACCCGTCACCGCGGCCGGGCCGCGGGCGCTCACGCTTGCTGGCAGCGCTGGCCTCCCGGTGCGGTGAGCGCCAGGGGACACGGGGTCCTCTTGTCGTCCCCCCGGACAGGGATGTCACACAAATGTGCATATGGCGACTTGCAACCTCTGCTTCTCCATTATCATCAGTGCTGTTGCTTTGTAAGTCCAAGCAGGTTATCTTTAGCCCCCATCCTGTATATACCTATGTGCCTGTTCGGCTCATAATTCTTGCCCCCAAAGCTATGGTGTTTGAACTTCAGAGAATAAAGTACATTTAATTGGGCCTATTATTTTCTTGCAAAGGCAAAGCCTTTCAGATCAGGCTTCAGCCTCTCTATGCCAATGAAAATACACGTGCCTAATTATTTCCATTTTTCAAAGAACCTCAAAGGCAGCTGATGAAAGGAACCTTTTGCAAAAGCTCACAGCAAACAGAGTGAAGTCACCTAATGTGCGGGGAGAGGAAGCAGTGACCCCCCTGCGTGCGTGGGGCCAGGGACGCTCTGCGCTGCCTTGGCAAGGGGGTGATTGCTGGGAAGTGGTTGAATTCCTGTCACCCAAGAGCATTCGGGGGGCTTGGAGCTTTCAGGGCACCAACGCTTCGGGATGTCCCCAGCCGCAGGAGACGCAGCCCAGGCTCTGCGGTGCTTGGGTGCATTTCTTCCTCAGTTTGAGAAGAATTGGCTTTTCTGGACGTTTTTATGCTCTCGTCATGCCGGCCCAGGATAAAGGGTACTGTGAATTTACTGGCCTCGGAGGGTGTGGGCTGGGCCTGGACACCGAGACTGGTAACAGCAGAACATGCTCAAATAGAAACAACCACCCAACTAGGCTAGAAACGTCCTGGGTTTCCCTGGTCGGCCTGCAATCATTTGTTCAACTTTTCTTGGCTTTGTCCTGGCTTTTCTTCTGCTGAATTTCAGCCCAGCTGGACTTAAGCACTTGCTTAAAGCTAAGTACAAGTGAAATTGGTGTGCTGAATCAGGGCTTTTCTTCTTTTGGAGTTGTTTTGCTGGGAATGCATTTTTGGTGCACACGAATATAAACGGATGCTGTTATGCTAATAACGTTGAACCTCCTGATTTTAATATTCTACATTTCTTTTCATTCTACATGGAGACGGTGATGACTTCTTTTGTATCTGAGATTTACATGCAGTCCCATATTTTAACAGTGACACATAATTTACATGTGATTAGATCAAAGTATTTACTTCCACGAGTTTTAAAACAACAAAATCTGGTACTGAATATGCCTATTTCCCCCACTTTTAAGTGGATACAGAACAGAAATATCAGCTTGAAGCAGCAGAAATTTCAGCAGATCTGAGTTTAAGGACGAGGTTTCACTGCAAACCCTTCTCTCAAATGCCACTGTCGCGGCTGCAGAGTGGAAGTGACGATGTTTTGAGAAACGTTTCATGAAATATTTTATAGGTGCACTTTAAATTATTTTTAAGTGGGGTAAAGTGCCACGGCTCTGCCTTGTTAGCAGAGGACGAGGAGCGCTTCGGCGGGGCCCGCGGTGCGCGGCGCGCGGGAGAAGCCCGGCCGGATGGCGTGTGTCTCGCGGCCGCGCCGAGGGCTGTTCCTGCCCGGGGCTGCTCTGCGGGGTGCTGGATACGCGCACGGCCACGGGCCGGACACCGGCCCTCCCGAGGGGCGCGGTGGGTCGCTCGCCTCAGCCCTGCAGGCAAGTGGAGCGTTTCAGCATTTCCGCATGGGCTTTTCTGTGTGTGTACCCGAGCTCCGGCTGCGGTGGGGAGCTCCCCTGCGGGCTGTGCGCCCTGCATCGCCCGCGCAGCCCGCGTGCGCGCGGACACGTGCGCGGCTCCGTGCGCAGCTCCGTGTGGGGCTCCTTGTGCAGCTCCGGGCATGGCTGCCCTGCACGGTTCCGTGCATGTGTCCGTGCATGGCTCCATGCACAGCTCCGTGCATGGCTCTGTGCACAGCTCCGGGCTCCGTGCACAGTTCCATGCACGGCTCCGTGCACAGCTCCGTGCATGGCTGCCCTGCTGACTCTTCACTCGGCAGTACCAGAGCGACCCGTGGGTGCCAGGGCCCTGCTCCTGATGGCTCCCAGCCCAGCGAGAGCAGCTCCCGAGCCGTCCCGCGGGAGCCGCAGCTCTCCCCAGCTCCATGCGAGCGCTGCGCGCCCCGGCAGGCCGAGCCGGCTCGCTGAGGGCTGTCCCGCTCAGCGCCGTGCCCAGGCCTCAGTGTCCAGCTGCTCGGACACGTTCCCTCCATTGGTGTAGCTGAAATGTCCCTGTTTATCCAGCGATGATCCCAGAGCTGGACGCTGCAGGGCTGGTGTGGTGGCTGTGCAGGTGTCCCGGCCGGGCATCGCTGCAGGGCAGCTGCCTGCAGGGACACGGGTGACTTCTGCCCCCTTCTCATTCCAATGTTTCCCTGACCCTGTAAGCAAGATCTGGGAGATTAATTATTGCAAATGCGGCTCTCAGCACATCATGCCTCTCTGCTGTCGATGATCACATCGCACTAATTACGCCTGCGCTTTGCGATGGCTGCGGTGGTAACGAGGAGCTCTTGGTCTGCCCGTAGGGGTGACAGGGAGCAGCCAGTGCACGCAGCCGCCGCCACGGAGTCCTGGCAGGACAGGCGTCCGTGAGCGCCTCATGGCCTGCGGTGCCTCCCCCGGCCCCTCTGCCCGCTCCCCATGGGCAGCCACGGAGCCTCCCGTGTTTGGGGGCAGCCACGGAGCCTCCCGTGTTTCGGGGGCAGCGATGGAGCCTCCCATGTTTGGGGGCAGCCACGGAGCCTCCCGTGTTTCGGGGGCAGCGACGGAGCCTCCCGTGTTTGGGGGCAGCCACGGAGCCTCCCGTGTTTCGGGGGCAGCAGGTCTTTTGGGGGCAGCAGGTCGCGTGGCTGCTCCCTGCAGAGTCCTTGCCCCTTGCGGATGAGCCGGGCTGCAGCTGGGCTGGCGACTAAAACGGCTCCCGGCTTCCTGCAAGAGGCAGCGCTGCCTTGCAGGTGGCCTGGGCTCGCTGGGAGCGGTACCAGAGCGGTACTGGAGTGGTGCCAGGTGGTACCAGAGCAGTGTCGGAGCAGTACTGGAGCAGTACTGGAGCAGTACCAGAGCAGTGCCAGCGGTACTGGGGCGGGGTGGTGCCGCTGTGGGCGCTGTGACATGAGCGGTCTGAGCCCGCCCGCAATTTGGGATCAGCTCGGCCCTTTCAAAGCCCGCTCATACAACGGGCTGACGTTTGCTGCGCTTTGTTCCGGAGCTGGTTTGGGTTGTTACAAATCATACCCAGTGGGTAGGAGCTGCCGCACCGCTGATCACCCGTGGGGCTGCTCTCTATTTTATCCTTTTTTTCTGGTGTGAGGAGAAGGCTTTCCAATAGATCCTGCAACGCGCTGCTGGTAAATAGTTACCTGCGGAACGAGCCACCCACGGCACCGCCAGGACGAGACCTCCAGCTGTTCGGTTATTCAGCCCGGATCATGGTCTGCAGCTGTAATTGCTGTTCTGCCAGCTGAATTCCAGAGCGTTCCTGCACCGGCTTTTGTGAAATGCCTGTTTATTCTCTGCTGCCTCCCTGCATTAGCTGGAAGCGCCTTTCAGAGGGTCTCCCCTGAAGAGCACTTGTCTTCGCAAAGCTCTTTGCGAGGGCAGGACGGGTGTGCGGGGAGGAGGTGGCAGGGGCCGAGGCGGCCGGCGCTGTCCCCAGCGCGTCCCAGCTGCCGTGTCCGGCATCCCGGGGGGATCCCTGCCAGATCCTGGGGGATCCCTGCCAGGCTGTGGGACGCATGGGTGCAGGCACGAGCCGTGTGGCGCGGCAGGACCTGTGTGCTCCAGGGCTTCCGAAGGGAGCTCGGGGAACAGGGAGAAGCCAAGCTGGCCTGGGAGGTGGGGGGCGCCTTAGATTCTTTAATGATTTTTGCAGAGCACCCAGGGCGGTCGGGGGCTGCTCACGCTGGCTCAGCCCAGAGCAGGGACAGAGGCAGCTCCCGCGCCGGCCGCGCGGAGCCTCCGCCAGCCTCTGCGCACGGGGCCGGCCCCGGGTTCACGGCCGCCAGGACACCCCACGCTGGCCTTTGTTTGCCTCCTCCTCCCGCTAGTTCCATCCCGTGGCCGCTGGAGCTGGAGGAGGACGGGCTCATCCGCGCTCGTGTGCCGGGAGCCTCGCGGGCCCCGCAGCCTGTTAGCCCTCCCCACTCAAGTGGAGAAAATGAACCGTGTCCTTTCTTCACCGCTGACCCTGTAAACAGTACGAAAAGAGGAGAATTACCCCCGTGCCGGCCGCTCTAACTATTATTTACTTTGAGTAGTCATATCTCTATTAATTTGCTTGGGTTGGCTTGATTTTCTTGATAAAGATTGCAGTAGACTAGTTTTAGAGGGAAGGGAATTGCTTAATTGCCATTCAGTACTAGGGGCATGTCTTGCCTTTTCATGTTTGTATAGAAATGGAAATTTTTCATAGAAATATTTAGATTCATATGGATGAAGTATGAGTGGGGATGTGTGTGTGTGTCTGTGTGTGAAAAGCACCAGAAGAAATGGCAGAAGAAGGGTTAAAAGGAAAGGTATGTGCGAACTCCTGTGGAGCGCCATATGTGTGGTTCATTCCAATGAAGAGGGAACAAACTGACCTGAAGAAAAGGTGCCAAGAAGATGGAGAGCAGAACCAGAGCTGTAAAATGCTCAGATAAGGAAAACTAGAGAAGTGTGAAATTCAGGAATTCTTTCTAAGACTTTGGAGGATGAGAAAAAAAAAAATGAAGCAGAAGGTCCTAAACAGAGTCCATTCCTAAACAAGATAAAAGGCAAGTCCAAGGTCTTCCAGCAGGCATCTGAACGGCACGTGGAGGAGGGAGTTGTGCCCGGCAGGTCCCGGCTCCGCGTCGCACTTCATCACGCGCTGGGTGAGGGGATTAAGCGGGTGCTTAGGCTGCAGCGCGCGGTCGGGCTTTGCGCCGTGTTCGCTGCCCCGCAGGTGAGGAGACGCTCGCTGCGACGGCGGGAGATGCTGCCCGGAGCTGGGCCCTGCGTGGGCATGGCGCTCAGGCTGTTCCAGCTTCCAAAGCTGCTTCCCTGTCTCTGTGCCTGCACCTTGGAGCTCAGGCCGCAGCAGCTCAGACTGACTTCTAAAGACCAGGTATTTTTGTATTTCCTCTTTGCCTTGTCATATGGAAAACCTCAAGCGCAATATTTTCCAGTGATTGGTGGTAGCAAAGTGCGACTCTCGCGTTTCCTCCTCAGCCTACTGTGGTCTTGGTTTCCCTTTTCGTTGCTCAGCTGCTGAGCATACAAATCAATAACTTGTTAATAAGTCCTTTGGGAAATTTCATGCTATTAAGGGCATCCAACTAGAGGCTCGTGCTAGAGGCTTTCGTTTTAACGTGCAAATAAGACTTCAAGAGAAACTTTACATGAAGCTACAGTTTCCAACTGTCCTTCAAACTGAGCCTTTCGCTGGTGTGGAAGCCAAAGGGGCCGACGGCCGCGGGGAGCGTCGCTGGCCCCGGGCGCGCGGGCAC
>VZSV01000068.1:474405-484553 GCA_013398735.1 Nothocercus julius | reverse complement strand
CAGCCTTGGTCGGGCCCCAGCTACCCGAGGCCGCCGCCGCCGTGCCGTGTGCCGGGACCCACAGCCTTCGCTCCGCGCGGGGCCGGCGCGGGGACAGCACTGACAGGGGCTCTCAGCCTCCTGGGATTCAGCTTCCATCACTGTTTCCATCCCCCAAACCTGTTTTCAGGGGAAAAGTCGAGAAGGAAGGAGTTTGAAGCAGAGTATTGAAGTGGCCACGCAAAGTCCATGCTCTTACCAGTTAAAATACAGAGCAGGCAACCTGTTTTAAGCTTTTGGGCCCCTTCAGAGGCAATGGAAACTCCGGTACCCGAAGCCCTGCTTTTCCCACACTTGCACCCCTGCTCTGTGCTCCGCGTGCTGCTGCGCCCGCCGCTAGTGCCTGCACAGGGGCGGGTGAGCGGCCGCAGGCTGCGAGTCCTTCGTGAAAACCCTATTTTGCTGCCGTGCGAGCGTTGTCGTGCGGCCCGGCAGCTGCGCCCGGCGCCGTCCCGCACCGGCGGCTCCGGGAAGACCCGTCCCCATAAAGAGCCCGGACAGCCACCCGCGCGGCCGAGCGAGCGGGACCACGGGCTCGCTTGCTTTGCTCGCTTGTGTAGTGAGGATGGGTGGCCGAAATCGCGCTGGGGAACATTGCACGTCTCTTGCTGTTACGGATCACAGCCCTGTAAAGCAGCCCTGATTTAAACACACGTGTAGGTATCCATAACCTGAATGCAAACTGGCAAACACGCCCACAGAGCTCAAGTATTTTTATTTAATACGTATATATTTTCCTTTACAATGTGGGTCTAAGGGGAAGCGCGTGCCTCGGGCTGCGCAGGATGCAGCGTCCTGTGAGTCCTGCCCGTCCTGAGCTTCCTGCTGCCTCGTGGCTCTAGACGCTGCAAAGTAACCTGTATCCTCATGCCCATGCCACCCCGAACGCGGTGCCTTCCGCAGCGCCCTGCTCTCAGCAGCCCCCCGGACCTCTCTGGGCATTGGAGCCCGCGAGCGTCGCGGAGCGGACCGCGATTCGAGTGTTTCCCAGCACAGCCCCTGGCTGTAGCCCTGGCTCCCTCCAGCTGCCTTTGCTCCGGCATTCCCAGTACCTCCTGCTTCCTTCCTCTTCACCGCAAGCCTTGCCTGCATCCAGCCTCCGAAGTGGGAATTCTGGGATTATTGGAACCTGCGGGCACAAGAGCAGAGCTGCGATGAGCTGAGTCAGCACCTGAGCCTCTGAGTGCAGCCCAGCTGAGGGCACCGATGGGAACTGCTATTTTAGCGCCGGAGCCTGCACAAAGCCGGGCTCCCGGAAAACCAGCACCCAGGAAAACCCCTCCCTGCGGCTGCGGCTGCAGCTCTAACCCGCGCAGAGAAACCTACAGCCTCCCCCCCGTCCTGCCAGGCTCGTGCGAGACTCCCCTCGGGCGGCGTCCCCGGGAGGCAGCGCGGCCCCGGCTCTCGCAGAGCTCTCTGCTCGCTCGGGCCCGGCGGCTCGGGCGGCAGCGCGGCCGGGGCCGCGGCAGAGGGAAGCGGTGCCCGCGCAGGAGCCCCATGATGAAGTGAGCAACAGCTGAGCGGCCGGGCTGGTATGTGCGGCCCAGCGGACGTGACGCTCCAATTTTAGAAAACTGCAACTGGGGAGACTCGCCGGCCCCTGCCGCTCGCTTCCATACAGGGCGCTGCGGAGAGCAGCGTCCTTGCCACAGCGTCCGGAGCGCAGCCCGGCAGCCCCGGGGGCCGACACCCGGCCAAGGAAGAGCGTTAGCGGCTTGCGGGAGAGCGCCGGCAGCACCGACCTCGTCCTGCTGGCCCTGCTGGAAGGGCTGCCCCGGCGCCCCGGTGGCTCCGCTCGCCCGCGCGCCTCCACACGGCAGCCCCGCGCTCCTCGCGGCCCCTTCCCACCAGCCGCTGCCTTCCCTCCCTGTTCACCCTGCTGGTCAAAACCCCTTCCCAGCCCGCCAAAGCGACCCGGCTGCCGCTCGCTTCTCTGCCAGGATCAGACTGCTCCGGCGGTGCCGCTGGACCCGGCGGGCCGGCTCCCCACCTCTCTGCCTCGCTGCGGCCCAAGGAGGCTCAGGGGCCGTCGTGGCCCCGGCGAGGTGAGCGCCGGCTCCCCGCGTGCCGCCGCCTCCGCTGCCTTCTCGGCCTCTCCGCGCACATTGAGGCTTTTGTGCTGCTTTTACCAGGGTCAGCGATCTATGCTTTTGTGCTCAGTGCACTCCACACAATTAGTTGAGCACATTTAACATGGATTTTTCGTATTTGCATCACAAATTCTAAACGATCCATGAAGAGCAGCTGCTCAGAAACTTCAGTGCTCATCCTCTCTGGCCGCGCCACTGCCACCCTGCGCAGCCCGTTCAATGGGAAACTGTCAGTTGTTTTTAGTTTGCATGGAAGAAATAACGGGACGCTGTGGCATCTGTTTTTCATTTCTACAATCCCTACAACCTCTTCTTTATTTGATTTCCTATTTACTAATGGCTGCACCAGCAGAGCAGTAGCTAAAGGCCTGCTGAGCAGTGCTGCCAACGCCGGCCGGAGGCAGCGGCTTCCAGCGAGCTCTTCCCACAGAACCATTTCTATCCCCTTCCTCGCTCTTCCCCTAAAAACCTGTTTAGACTTAGGCTGGAAATTGCGATGTTGCAAGGAGTTTTTTTCTTCTTCCTGCTTTAAAGTGGCAACCTGACCTGCTGGGGCCTAATTTCCCCTTCCCGCGGTTGCTGTGAGATCCTGGCCACACGATCCCCCTTCCAAGGCTGTGGGTTTCCTGCCTGCAAAATGCGGAGTGCGGAGGGGACACTCTCCCATTACCCTCCCATGGGCAATGGAAATGCAGCCCGACAGCAAGGAGCAACGGCTCCGACCCCACCGAAACCCGGGAGGGGAAGGGGAGGTGGAACAGGAGGAGTATTTGGGGGAAGCAGATGCAGCAGGGATCCATAATACGTCCGTGCTCCTGCTCCGACCATCACCTTGTCTCAGCTCTGCTCGGCATGACCTCAGCTCCCACTGAGGTTCCTTGCTGGTTCCTGGTTGGTTCCTTGGGAAGGAGCTTGGAGCTGCACAGAAGGAGACGCTGGCGGCAGCGGAGAGCGAGAAGAGCAAAACCCCGAATTCTGCAACAGCCCCTGACGCTGTGGCCTGGAGTGACAGATGGAAGTTTGAACTGGGCAAAGCTTAATCACAAAGCGGTGTGTAAAGAATGGCTTTTGAGATCAAAAAGGAACTGCAAAACTAGCTGGGAGCATGCAGAATACAGAGCTCTGGGTTCCCCTTCCCTAAATAGGCAGCAGGGAGCTCTGCCGTGCTTTGGACTTTGTCGCTCTGGCTCAGCTCTGCTCTGGCTTTGCAGCCTGTGCTTAGCTAAAGGACAATTCAGGCACCTTCTGCCTGTGCCGCGCGGGTGGCGATGACGGCGGCCGAGCGCCGTGTGCGGCTGCAGAGCCCCTCGCGGCTGCGGCCGTGCGCCGGCACGTGCGGAGACGGCAGCAAGACGCCCGTGCGGCGCCGCGCCGGCCTCGCGCGCTCTGCAGCGCTGCCGCCTCCGGAGGAGCCAGGCGGGGAGCAGGGGCTGCTCTGCCTTCCCCGCTCCTTCCTCCCTGCCGGCCCTGTGCTCGCGCGCAGCGACGTCCGTTGCCGTTGCTCGCACGCGCGCCGGGTCCTGGCCGTGGCGTTGAGCAGCTCTGCCCATCGCTGCGGACGGGCAGGCGCCGGCCCGGGGCCCTCCCAGCCCTGCTCTGCTGCTCACGAACCGCGGACAACCGCGTTGCTCGTGCTCAGCCCTCGCCCGACGGACGCGTCCGCAATCTCAGCGCAGGCCCTAATTATTCCGCGGGCGTCCAGAGCCCACAGACAGCGCTGGCGGTGGCGGGGGTCAGCGGATCCTTTGCACCTGTAATACACCCCCTTAACCTCTTCCCTGCCCCTGACAGTTACAGTCTCCCAGCTAAAACACCCGGGATTTGTCCTTCGATGGTTCCACATGTTTGCTCCCTACTCTTCCCCGTCTCCGTACCCCCGAACGGAGGCTGGTCATTTTCCTTCCCTCTAGCTGGGACAACCTGCAGCTCCCGCAGACCCCAGTGCCTGAGGAAACGAGCGGGGGCATCGATCCCGCGTGGCTGCTCTGCCAGGCGCAGCCCTGGTTGGGATTTTTATGGCTCTGGAGAACAAACATTTGAACGTGGCACTGGGAGAGCGAGGAGGGGAGGGAGAAGCCGATCTACGCTGTAGGAAATTTGATGACAAATCATTTGGAGAATGTAAATTGGGGGGGAGATGTCACCCCTGGCAGGAGGTCGCCTGTGTCACCTGTCAGACGGACAAAAATTCCTGCTTGGGATTATTAATAAATAAACATAATGCTCTGCATTTCTGCAGCACCTTTCACTGCAGGGACTCCAAGCACTTCAGTAACCAACTATGTTGTGCAATTATTTTAACTTCCTTTCACAACATTTATTTTAAAGGTCAAATTCGTCATTCGTTTCCTGGGATCATAAAATGGTATTAAATGCAAACTTCATGATTTCCATCTCCACCTCTGCCAAATTTGGGCCAAGGCAAAACCACTGCTTCACATGATGATAAATGAAATCAAGGGGCAAGTAATTAGCTCTGAAGCGTATGCTAAGTAGTTGTAGTTGCAACAGCCCCTGGGGAGTCTGACTGCGTGGACTACTGCAAGGGACAAAGTTTTTGTCCAACTGAATTTATAATTTAGTGCAAGACTAAGAAAGACAAGGGAAGGTAAGGGACGAGAATAATTGTGACTGCTGCGGTCTCCTGTGAGTGCCCGTCATCTAGGAGACAGTTACGACCACGGAATGGCAGAGCCGTTGCCGGGAGTGCGCAGTGGAGACCCCGCTTCTGAAGAACCGGATCCCAGCTGCGCATGGCGGTGTGCAGGTCACCACGGCTGTTAATGTGATAAAGGAAGACACAGAAAAGGAGAAGAAAATGCCTCTTTCCTGGGAGAAAAGCTGGTGACACTGCATGGTCGCTGCCTGCTATGCTAACTGATGCCATCTCGTTTTTCATTTCCATTCTTCCGCCCCTCTGGATCTGTAGTGTTAGTCTGAAAAGCAAAACTTACCTGCAAGCTTTTTCTGGGCAGGAATCTTCATTTGTTCTCTATTTTTTGCACGACACCAAGCCCAGTTTGAGCCCTGACTCATAAGCAGGACTCTGAATCCTGTAATCTTACCAGTCTGTCGTGCTCCCGCCAGCATTCGTGGCAAAATTCAGCCCCCTTTCTCCGGCTGGGAGGTGAGGCAGCAGCGCTGCCCGCGGAGGGGCACAGCGGGGAGCGCGACGCCCCCGGCACAGCCTCGCCGCGCGCAGGGGCCGAGCCCGGGAAGGTGCCTGCGCTGCTGCTTCTGGCAGGGTCACGTTTGTAACATCTGGCTGTGAAGGCTGGAAAGCTCAGCCAACTCCTTGGAATAACAGGCCGTGCTCACGGGGAGCGGAGCTGCACATTCCTGCGCAACTCGCCCAGAGCTCTTGGAAGGGTCACGGGGAGGAATGTCAGGGAGAGAGGGAAGGGCCTGGGGCTGCTAGCACCAGAGCTGCTCAATCTGGCTTCAATTGCCTCCTCCTCCTCCTTTTTCTTCTCCCATTCCTTTCCTTCTTCCTTTTTCTTTCTGCTTTGTCTTCTTTTCCCTTTTCCCTCTCTGGGTGCCGTGCAGCGCAGCTGGAACGCGAGCCGTGTCCCACGACGGCACGGCTTGCGCCGCAGAGCCCCAACAGCACCAGCAAACGCAGCTGCAGCCCCCTCCCTCGCCAAGGCCTTAGCGCGGCCGCAGTGCCCGGGTGTCTGCCCGCAGGATGCTCCGGAGGCCGAAGCCGCGGCCGCAGGGAGCGCTCCCCGGGCCTGCCCGGCGTCCGGGCAGCGCCAGAGCCGCGCGGCGCCGCTTCCCCTGCCCTGCCCTGCTGCAGCAGCCGGAGCCGGCAGAATCGGCGCCGGCCGCTGCCCCGCGAGGGCACTGCACCTGCGGGTACCGCAGCCGTACGTGTCTGGCACAAACGGCAGGCAGGGCAAGGCTTTCTGGCGGGGCTTCCGTGGCCCAGGTGCTGGAGAAGGGGACCTTCTTGTATGACTGTCTCTCCAAGGTTCAACTGAAGGAAACCTCTCCAGGTTTGGCACTACTCGTCCCCTCTGTTTCTCCTTCCACACTATGAAGCTCCGTGGCGAGGGCCGCGGGAGACGCTGCCAGCAGGGGATCCTCGCGCCTGCACGCTGCCAGCGCGGCGCCGGGAGCCGCGAGCAGCCAGACGGCGATGGGGGACGGGGAGGCAGCAGACGGGAGGACCTGCTGGCTCCGGGGCGCAGGGGAAGCTACGTGCTCAGAGCTGCAGAAGGGAAAATGCATGAGTCAATATTCATCCATATATTCATGATCCGGACGCTCGAGTGCTGTGATGCTCGTTATCTAGGCATGACCTTAAAAACTGCAGTTGATGGAGAACACGGCAGCCCATCTGCTTGGCAGCCGGGCTGATGGGGCCGCTCACTCTGCCCTGCCCTGCCCTGCCTGCGAACGGGAGGGCTCCGGCTTCACCTCCGAACCTCCCGGGCCTGCGTCCGTCTCCCTCGACAGGAGCCCGCGCTGCCTGGGGGCACCACGGGGGTGGCGAGACCGAGTCCTGCAAGTGGCCAGGGTGCAACGTGGAGCGCGCGGGACAGCTCAAAGGGAAGGGCTTCCTGCAGCCGCCGGCCTCGCACAGGTTTGATGGGGGCAAAACCCCTCCCTGCCCGCGCGGAGCTCCTGGGAGACCAGGAGGCCTCCTGGAGGAGCATCCCGGCTCTCCGATTGTTTCCCTACCACCCGCTTTGTTCTCAGCTGACTCAGAAAAATGAATGAGTGAGGACTGTTCATTGTCACTTAATCCTTTAAAATACACAGTGACCAGGAAGGAGGAAGCAATGCTAAGTTTTGTGTCCATATGAAAAATCCTTGTGTTTCTTCCTGCAGACGCCTCGGCGAGCCTGCTTCCCAGCAGCGCTGCTTCTCTAAAGGAAACGCGTCTTTCTTCGAAGCAATTAAACACTATAAAAAAGGACATTTTCTCCATCATACTTTCCCATCTCCCCTTTCCTGGATGGCAATCCCATACTCCAGATCTCATGCTGTGAGGGATATTCTGCCACCGGTCACATCTGGTTCCCTGATGAGATCCGCAGGCGGCTGAGCTGGCGCGTTCCGAGTCACGTGAGGCGTCTAGGTTGCCTTATCTTCCCGAGGACCGACAGTTTCTAATCCCCTTTGATTCTATTTCTCTCATTTTTTTGCAGCACTTCTATCAGTTTGAGACTAAACTGTTGCACAAGTGCTCATGAGATCAATCTGCTGATCTTAAATATGGTAAAAAAGAGGTGTTTCTCCACGCAATCTGTTGGAGAGATTTTGCACCGACTTTTAGACGAGCCACATACTGGTATGCATTCCTTTAGCATTAATGCTTCCTTTGGGACTTGAACCTTGCAGAAATATGAGAGCTGCGCATGCAGGCTGCAGACACGCCATGGAAGCGAGCCCGCATGTAGCGTGCGCGGGGCAGCCGCTGCAGCTCTCCGTGTGGAAAGAAAAACGCCGTCCGTCTGCTCTCACCGCTGCCGGAAAACTGGGTCTCGTTTAAACTTTTTCAGTAACCTTCATTGGAGGAACAAGATTCTCTTTTTCTGAAGATGACTTTTAGTAGAGGTCTCCACAGTATATGCTATTAAGAATAAGAAAATAACAAATAAGTCAATAGGCATATATTAAGTCAGTAAGGCCAGGATTTTATCAATAATGGACTAAGGATGAAGGATACTGTGACAGTTGCATTTAGCACTTGGAATAAAGCAAATCAATCAGATTGACTCTGTGTTGATTTGAAATCCTAATGGAATTGGGTCGAGATCATCCTACTTTCCCAGAAATAGTCTCCTTGCCTGGGATCTTCGTACCCTCCAGAAATACAGAAATTTTCCAATTTAATTTGCTCAGCCCGCACTGCTACGGTGCATTTACTTGTTGTGCTTGGTTCTGTTTGGACAATTAAAATAAAGCAGCCTCCCTAGCCACAGGCTAGTGCAGCTCTGAAACTGCCTGGTTAGTAATGAGGAGGAGGCGGCTGTTTTATAACCACGGCGAGTAGTAGCCAGAAGAGCCTTAGATGCACCAGTGCTCATCTGCACTGGAATAGGAGGCTATTTCCTTATATTTAGTTAAAAATGAGTTATACCAAATATTCTCATTTATCTCAAAGAGACTGAAACAAGGAATAAAATAATGTAAATTTGTTCTGAAAGTTCCTTACTTTGAGGATTGTTTAAAAACGAACTTCACAAAGAAAAATAGTGTACTATACGAAAGCCAGTCTATTTCTGTCAAGACTTAATTGAGGAAATTTAATTTTCTTCCCTAACTGAATTGCTGTTGATAATCTAAAGTAATTCTGTCTGGTCTGTCCAATTTAGCAAGCAAAAAAAAATGGATCTTGGAGCTGTGCACAAGAATGTAGCAGATTTTTTAAAAACAGCATTTCTGAATAGAAAGACAGTAACTTATGGCAGCATGACAAAAGACTTTTATTTTTTTTCTATGTAAAACATGTAAATTATTGTACCTCAGTGCACTGCCACTCCCTTTTCGAGAGAAAGAAATACATTTTTGCAAGCTGCACATCAACAGACCTTGGGAAAATTGAGTTTGGAGGAAAAAAAACCTGAATTCATTTCGTTTCTCTAAGCACTTTCCCATGTTTCAGATTTTGCCTGGATAGATAGATTGATGATATGATTTGCTTTCGAACCAGGTGGCCTCTTCCTTCCCATCTGCTGTGTCTATTGCTGTGTCTCTGGTGAGACGCTCTGCAGGGCTGCGCAGGCATCTGCGTCCCGGGCAGCGCGCGGCGCTAGCGGGAGCGCTCGGTGCTGTTGGGAATGCTTGGTGCTAGCGGGAATGCTCGGCACTACTGGGAATGCTCGCACTATTGGGAATGCTCGGCACTAGCGGGAATGCTCCGTGCTGGTGGGAACGCTTGGTGCTATTGGGAACGCTCAGCGCTATTGGGAACGCTCGGCGCTGCCAGGAACACTCGGCACTAGCGGGAACGCTTTGCACTGTCGGGAACGCGTGGCGCTATCAGGACTGCTTGATGCTATGGGGAACGCTCTGCACGAGCGGGAACGCTCGGCGAGGGGTCGAGCTCTGCAGGCTGGGGCGCCCTGGGCACGGGGACCCTGCAAGGTGCCCATTCGCACCGGCCGAGGCCGCCGTGGCCACCTTGGCATTGTGTGATGGCCCCACAAGGGCAGCGGTGGCACCCCCCCAGAGGTGGTTTCGGACCTTCCGAAGTCCCCTGCACCCTGCGCACATCAGCTGCGCTGCCCGCGTCCCCCGACCCCAGGGTGGCACTGCTTTGGAAAGAGGGTTTTCCCCAAAGTAGCTGTTTTGGTGAAAAATTGCCATGTGAGCTAAGACCTGCCCTGACTTTGCTGGTCCTGCGAAGCAGAGACTTGCTTTGGAGCTAAAATCGCGAGCAAGTGTGCTGCAAAGTGACTTCTTGCACCCAAGCCTCCCTAGGCCGCGGCTGCCGGTGCTGCCAGCGGCTGTGAGGGCCAGGGCCCGGCTGCGCTGGCGTGGGGCCAGCAAATGCATCCTGCTGTCGCCAGGCCCGCGCTGCACGGAGGGACCCCCGGGCAGCTGCCCGAGGGGCTGCTGCCCCCGCAGCCTCCCCTTCGCCTGGCACCCGCTGCACGCAACTGCACCAGGGCTGCTGGTTTCACTTTTATTTACTGCGAACCTCAGTGCCAGGTTTTTCTGCACTTGCAAAAAACCACTGCTGAGCTAAGGGCACTAATGCGTGTCTTCAGCTGCAGAGAGCAGCAGTTCATAAATTAGAAAAAAAAAAAAAAAAAAAAAAACTTGAGAATTCCAAGATTTTGCAACACACAGCAAAGTCACTGGCTGCGCGGCGGGGCTGGGACTGCGGCGCGCGTCCTGTGCAGCATGTGGCCCTGCGTGTCCCTGCAGCAGTTAACGCCATGCAAGAAAGAATAAAACTAGAGAGCAAAAAGCGAACAAAAAAGGAAAAAGCAAACAAAAAAAAAGGCAAAAAGAGAGCCGGGGGCGGCGGCGCAGGCGGCCGCGGCGCTCCCTGCGCGCCGGGGG